>CAJHQQ010000591.1:0-168300 GCA_905132885.1 Moricandia moricandioides
ATATTACATTTTTGTTATCAGTGTGGAAATGTGAATATAAATAGTTGAGTAGCGCTAAATTTTGGCATTGAATGCTATAAATGTTGGCGCAAACCTTGGCCTACAAAGATCCACCGGACTGATCTTCACCATCTTTTTGAATAGTCTAATGTTTTTGTCACGTTCATAAGTTTGGTATACATACTATATTAAACTCTTTTTGAAAGATATCGCGACTAGTAGTATTATTTTAACTATAGTTCACCCAGCAGGAACTTTCAATTTCTAGCCTGGCAAGCTACGATTTATATTATAAAAATAAACAATGATTTTAGCTTTTCGTTTTATTAGATCCAAAATGTGTTTTACATTTACAAATCTTTAATAATCAAAAATTAAAGAATTCTCACATATAGCTTCTCATTCTCTTTAGATCCAAAATGATTTGACATCTATAAATATCACACATCTATAGTCTAATTTTTCATCACAATCATATTCATTTCATTAACTACAAAAAAATATGGGTGGCCATACGCGACTCATCGTCGTCCTCTCCATGTTCGCCGCCGTAGCTCTGACATCAAAAGCACAATACGTTTTGTCCATCAACAAAGACGAAACCACCAAACAATTCTACACCAGTTTCTACATCGGAGACAACGGCATGGAAACTCCCGTAAACCTCCTCCTTGACCTCGGAAACCAACCTAACGTGGGCCAACTGCCGCAAAATCAAATCATTATCATCTCTCCACCTGGTCAGATGCCAGAGCTCAACATGCAAAGCCATCCCTGGAAACGGCTGCGATAGCCGCAATATCTGTCTTCACCAGCAACCAAACCCTTTGCGCAAAGACTCCTTCGTGACCGGCCGTGTCGTCCAAGACACAGCCAGCTTCTCGGCCTCCACCTTCCGACCCTTCACATTCTCCTGCGCCGCCGTGAAAAAATCTCAAGGCCTTCCTCCTCAGGTCGCCGGGATTCTTGGTCTTTCTACAGGAGAATATTCGTTTTGGAGACAGGTGACGAGTAAGTTTAACATCATCCCGCAATTCTCTCTTTGCTTGCCTTCTCCCGGCACAACCGGTAAACTCTTCGTCGGTGGCCTTGCGTACGATATCCCAAGTACTGCGACGTTGATGAGAGTTAGGTCAAGAGAAGTACTTTATCTTGCCTGAATCCATCTACGTTGGCGAGACTCCTTTATCTTTGAACCCTAGTTTGCTCAACGGCGGAGCGAAGCTAAGCACCGGTGATTCCTTACACCGTACTCCACACTGATATCTACAGTGCTCTTGCTCAGTCTTTTACACTCAAGGCTAAGGTAAACCAAATAAAAATTATGTATTCTTTTAAAGCTTTTGGCAGCCAAACTTTATAATTTTATCTGGAAAATAATAATTATGAAATCATATATAAATTATCTTATTCATCAGGTGATCTAGGAAAAAATCTACTATTTATTATTCATGAAATATTTTTATATTAATAATCTTAAGTTATTTATATTATTGATAAATGATTAAATAAAAATATGATTACATAAAAATATAAATATAAAAATTAAAATTTTCAAAAAAAACAAAAACAAAATATATACCTGTTTTTGAATTAAAAGAATCAAATCATATTATGGCAATCATTTAAACTTAGGCAATCATTAAACTATTAAATTTTTTAATTTAAAATTGTAGATGATAAGTTCATATATACAATGTCTTATTTATTACATGAAGTAGGAAAATTTGGTATTTTTTAAAGAAATATTTAACATAATTTATTTTTCTATTTTTATTTATGTTTTTTGACTTTCCGAAAGTTAGACAAAAAAATTTTAAACCAATCATTCTATATATTGATCATGAGTTGAATTACTACACAGGCAATGGGAATATCTCAAGTCCCATCGGTGGCGCCCTTCATAAACTGTTTCGATGCACGCGCTGCTGCAGGAAAGAACATGCCGGTGATAGAGATTGGGCTGCCGGGGAATATGAGGGAGGCAAGGTGGACATTCCACAGGACTAATACGGTGATCAATATCAACAACAAGGTGATATGTTTGGCGTTCATCGACGGCGGAAAGAAACCGAAGGAGAATATTGTGGTTGGTACATATCAGCTTCAAAACTATTATGTCTCGTTCGATATGAGTAGGACGGAACTTAGGTTTAGTGAGTCGCTCTTGCTCCACAACACTACCTGCTCCTCTTAATGACCTTTCTCATAAAATATAGATATAATTACAAGGAGCACAACTATAAAAGTTAGTATAATTCATTTCAAATAATTAACCTTTATCTTTTTCAAGTTTCTTCCTTAGTACGTGTTTTCTGTTTATCTTGTTAAGTCCTAATAATAAATTTGAAATGAAATTATGGATCTGAAAGATAACTACGGTTTTATTAATATAAGCGGTGTGGAATAAGCGATGTGGATGAAAGTGTGATGCGGTACAACTGTGGTTAGGTTATCATGAGAAGTGCAGTTTTGATAGAATAAGTCGTGCGAAAAAATGTTTGATTGATAAATATATATTTTGCAATTTTTCAGAAATATTAAAAAATAAAAATTACTATTTTTATGTTAAATTCAAATTTGAAAAAAAATGTTATGGATCTCACTGAATATGGCGAATTTGACTAATTTTTTCGTACTTAAATCAAATACATTTTTTAATACAATCGATAACTACATTGAAAATGAGTCACATTTCAGATTTAAAAAAATGGATACAATATAAATATTTTAAATTTGAATTTATCATATCAATTATAATTTTTAAATAGATAAACAAAGTTTAATTATATAATGATCACTTAATAAACAGAAAATAAATATTTAAATAACTATATTTATAGTTATTTTATAAATGATATGGTAATTGTTTCTATTTTATTTAGCATAACACTTAGAGGGTATTATTCAATATTGGATTTAAACTTAAATCTTTAGGTTTTAGAATCTATTGTTTTTGATGAATTATTTAAAATCTTATACTAAAATTTGTTGTTATCAGTTCTTATATTTACAACTTCTTCATTAAGTGATTTTGAAATAGATTTGAATACAATATTTAAAACCTAGTGTTATTCATATTTGATAAATTCATAAAAAATATTGACTTGAAAGATTTTGAATAGATTTAAACTAAATTTCCCTTGTAAATTATATATATCAAAATCTCACTTTCACCTTTCTATTTTCTAATCATTTGTATTGATAACAACCTTATAGAAACACTATCTTCTAAAGAGTTACAACAACCATTAAAACCTTCAAATTTCAAATTAAATTAAAAAAACTTTTAACTCATATTTGAGCCAAAAAAATTCATAATATTGGTTGTTTTAACTCTCAAAAAGTCAACTATTAAACTCGATAACAATCATTATACCAATGTTTAATTTAAAAATCATTTCATTTGAGGAAATCTCAAATCGATTTCATTTTTTTCACTCGAAAACCTAATCTCCAGTTCAATTTCATCTTTCCCAAATCGATTTAGAGGTAATCTCCGGTAAAGACAATACTTGATTGCCTCTAAAATCAATTTGGAGAAGATGATATTGAATTGGGAATTAGATTTTTCACTATAAGAAAGCAAGTAAATTCCGACGGAAAATTTCATCAGAATTTCGTTCGAAAAAAGCCAGTTCTGACGAAATAGGTCATTGGTCCTATCTCGTCGAAAAATTTTCCTTGTCGGAAAAGCGTAAAAAGTTCCAAAAAAATCCAAAAGTTTCCGATAGACAAATTTCCAACGATATTCTGAGAAAATGATCCCTCAGAAAACCGCCGTCGGAATCTCATCAGAAAATTTTCCAATGAAAGTTGGGTGGTCGGAAAGCGTTTCCAACGAACCCGTTGGCGTTGGAAATATTTCCAACAGACATATTTCCGTCAAAAAATTTCAAAGAACTTCTCGTCAGAATTCTGGTCAAAAAATTTCGACGGAAGCGAACCTCAGAAATTTCCGATGGAATTGTGGCCCTCGGAAATTTCTGACTAATTTTTCCCTCGGAATTTTCAATTTCTTTATTTTTATTCATTATTTTTTTCACATAAATTATTTTATTTAATAAAAATTTGTAAAAAATAACAAAAATGATAATTAAAAGTGAAAATATATAAATAAAAATTTTAGAGCATTTTAAACCATATTTACAAGTTTTAAAATTAAAAAAAAAACTTAAACGAAAAAGGAAATAGTTCCTTCATCTTCTGCATCAAGTCTCGGTTCATCCTCTGAGTCTTTGCAATCTAAGCGCTCTGTGTTGCCAATGTTTTTTCTTGTTCCTCCATCTTATCAAGGATTGTAGCGTTGTGACCCTCCAAAGATTCAATTCACTCATCTTTGTTCTTTAACTCCTCTATAATGATGGGATCGGGTGGTAAAGGCATTTGTGAATTAAACGAAGCCGAGGGAACCCGACGAACGAATCCAACCAAACGACTTTTCTTCTTTGGAACAGCTTGAAAAGAAATAGTGAAAGAAATGTGAGTAAAACTATTAATCAAGTTATAAATATGTAAAAAAAAGTTATGTATATTGCCTCTTTCACAAGTTTGTTTATTCGTGCTCTGCTCAAGTTGACAGGAGGCGAAGAACCATCATCTACAGAGACAATATGGGAAGCACGAGCTTCTTCTACTTGGGTTTCCATTAGTCCAATGGCATTTTTTATAAGACCATCGTGAATTTCACTCGTCGTCTTGTTGGTGTAGACTCCTTTCATTAGAGCCAAATGGTTGATGGGATTACCGTCATTCTCTTCAATCTAAATAAAAATATCAATTAATGAAAAGATATAATAAAAAAAACTTTAATAAAAGAAATATAAAACTTACTAGTTGATCCACACGAGTAGAAATACTATTGGCACCCAAATTGTGGACGAAAATACCTTGTCTGCCACGTTCGCTGCGATGGTTCTTAGGGTTGGTGCTTGACAAATCTTTTGTCTCCGGCTTAGTCCAATGGTCTTGCAATTCAAGCCAAGCCGTCCCTTCAATCATTTTTGGCGTCTTGCCCTTACGCCGCAACTTCTTCCACTCATGTTTATGTTTCCCATAAGCATCTGCGGCTTTCTGGTGGAAGGCTAGTTGGACAGTTTCCGTATGCGTAGAATTCCATTTGAATTCTTGCTGTAAAACCAAAAAAAAAAAGAATAAGTATTTGAATAATGAACGAATTTTTAAAAGAAAATTGGAAGAATTAGCGCAAACTGATAGAACCATATGTCGCGGTCCAGTGGCGGGAACTTTTTGTATGTCGGATATCCACGCTTGAACAAGATGTACATGATCATGTTAATGGATTTGCTAATGTCATTGCTCGACTTATTGAACCTAAATAAAACAAGGAAAAAGTTAGAACCATTGAACAAGAAAAAATATACAATGTAACACAAAACTAATCATGTAGTGCCTCGGTAGGTCTTCGATGGAGTCAAGGGAGATGCAGCCTGGTTGTTGAACTAATTGTTCGACAGTCGTAATGCCCGGCAGTTGCTCCTCAAAGGATGACTGACCACAAAAAGAACTAGGTGCCGAATTCTTAACTCGGGGACGACGTTGTCTCACAGAATTTTCATTACCCAACCTAAAAAATTGTTTAGTTAATAAAAACACAATTATAATTATAAACATAACTAATGTATATATTAGAATTTTAATAGTATGTATGTATAATAGTAAAAAATATATACATATAATAAAAATAGTTATAATATATATATATAATTTATTAAATATTAACTTGAATTGTTTTTTTTTGAATATATAAAAACGTAAAATACATTCATACACATATATATATATATAAATATTTTATAAACAGTTTTTAAAATTATAAAATATTTTTAAAACAGTATTCAAATAAAAAAACGTTTTTATTAATATAATACAAAATTTCAAGATTTCCTAAAACAAGAAAATAAAAATATACAAACTGCATAAACTGCATAATCAAAATCTAATAAAGTCTAACAACAAAATCATTCTTATTATCAATCTAACAACAAAATCATTCTTATTATCAATCTAACAAACTAACATTCTCATCCTAAACTAATTCATCCTAACACAAATGTAACATTCAAAACCATAAATCTTCACAAATCTAACTTCTAAACACTACTAGAAACAAAATAAAAGGGGGAATTGGAAAACTTACATAATTAGTAGAGGGATTTAAGGGGTCAGAAATCGTCGGGTTATAGGGAGAGGAGGAGAAGGAGAGAATTCAGCAGTTTTAGAGAGAGATGACATGGAGAAGAACAAGAAAAAAACCCTTTTGTATTAAAAAAAATTGACGGAAATTCCGTCGGAAAATTTTGATTCTCGTAGCAAAAAAATTGGCGGTCTAGTTTGCTGGGCAAAATGTGGTTGATCTATCCAAGAACGAAAATAATAAGGAGAAAACATGATTTTTTTTTCTTTGTGGTTTGTTGTGAACGAAGGATTTGAGGAGGAGACTTATTTATAGATGGTGCTGAAAATTTTGACGAAATTACAACGGTCACATTTTCTGTGAGAATTTAATTGGACTTTTCCTACAGAATTTCGACGACAAAAAAATATTATTTTTCTTCGGAATTTCGTTGGAATTTTCCTACCGAATTTTGAAGAACTGTTTATTTAAATCATATTTTACAATGGTCTTTAAACGGCTATAAATTCCGTTGAAATTCCGTCAGAAGTTTCTGTCGAAATTCAAAAAAAATGTTTTAAATAATTACAATGGTCATATAAAAGTTATAAATTCTTCATCAGCATTTCGTCGGAATGTTTTCAATATATTTCGACGGACATGTTGCCTCAGAATTTACTCAGAAAATTCCGAAGAAATACCGAAGAATATCACATTCCTTGGCATTTCCTCAATTTTTTCTTTGAAAATTTTGACCATTTTTATGACAGTCGGAATCTCCGTTAGAATATCCTGTGTTTTTTTGTAGTGTTTGAGTGAAGAAGATGAAATTGATTTGGGATTTTATTAAACAAAATAATTTTAAAACGCTATTGTATTAGGTATAATTGTTGTTATTCGAATTTAACAGTTGATTTTTTTTGTTTCTTATTTGGCTAAGTTAACAAAATATAAGAATTAAAATGACAAATATTTAAAGGTTAAGAAATTTGTTGGCTTAAACATGAGTTGGAAGCAATGTTTTGAAAACCGGACCGGATACGGAATCGGTGTATCTTAAGATTTCATGGCCAGAAATTCTTCTTGAGTCAATATTGATACCCTTAGACCAAATCCTAATTAGGAGCATGTCACGTCCCATTACATGTCATGTCACAATATGGGTTAAAAAATTCTTACCCACGAGATTATACCAGCATAATTTCTTAAACTAAAGACGATGGAACAAACGGTGAAACAACGATGCATGATAATTGAAAACATTTTTTCACAGATAAGACATAATATAGACTTTATATAAATAGTACATAATATATAGTCTATTCTATTTAATAGATAAATTGTTTAAGAATTCTATAAATAATATAATCATAAACCCTAACTCCACCACCCCTTTAAATACTAAACCCTAAACCTATTCAATAAACCCTAAATTCAATATAAATATAATATAAATATATAATATTTTAAACAAAATTAAAATTTAACATACTTACCACAAAAATAGAATAGAAAATATCAAATGGTATAGTACATACTAATTTAAATAGAATGATTTATTAGAAAATAGATTTTGTTTATTTGTGGACATTTAAAAGTTGCTTCTAAATTCATATGTACACAACATAATATTAGACAAGATGAAAAAAAATTATAAGTTAGCATGTGACATACTCTTCCATCATACAAGATGATGCAAATGAAAATATAAATAGAATGGAATAGACGAAATAGTATAGTATATACTGATTCAATTATCAAATGGTTTTAAAATAGTATACTATGTATATGCTGAATTAGCAACTAGGATAAAACTCAATTTTACAGTTGATGTGATGGTGGTTATGAAAACTCGGTGAGTAAATTGGAAAGATGTAGCGGAGGTTACATAGTTAGTGGTGGTCGTGGTGACTATGATAATGGTGGACATGTGATGGATGTGTTCATGAAGGAGTTGATAGTGATTATAGAAGAGATGGTGGTTGAAGCAACGGAGATAAACATGTGGTATGGTTACAGCAGTGGCAACGATTACCGGAGCGGCGACGATTATTGGAGCGGTGACTGTTGTAAAATCGCCGACGATGGTTATAACATGTGGTTGTTGTGGTTTCAGAGAAAACTTTGATGGTAGCTATAGAGAGGTAGGTGGCAATGATGATGATAGGATGGTGAAATATGAAATGATATATGTGGGTATAAAGATATTATACTCGCATTTGTTTCATTTAAATTCACTAATTATCCCTGAGATTTAAATGTTATGTTAATTATAATAAAGTAATAATTATTTACGTTTAACTAAAAATATTTTAATAATATACATAACATGTTATAAAATTAAGTACATATTTTGGAATAAAATAAAATAAAATATTTATATTTAAAATTATATAAGTTATTAAAATTAATAATTAAAAAAAAAAAATTTCTTGTTAGTATCCACCAATCCCCAGTATAAAATATGTTGATTCACAAAGTCACACGTTTAAAATAGTCAAACTCGCAGCGACACTGCTAAAATTTTAAAAATGTCTCCACTTATACTTGTATTGAGGTCTAAAGGATGTGGGGTAAATCTTGCATTATAAATCAAATTCTCATTTAGTGGTGTTAGTGGTGTTAGTGGTGAAACTTGGAACATAAGAGAAGAAAACTACCATCATGGATGTCAGGTCTTACTTTGAGGGTGTGCTCACAATGCTTTTGCACAGACCCCAGTACTAATTTCAGCAATTTTCTTTAGAATCTAGAGCCCTAATTTAAAAAACACAACAAAACAGGGCCGAATTACTTTAATAGTTTTAATGGTTATATTTCCTATAAAACATCTTAAAAAATATTTGGATTAAAGCACTGGGCCATAAATTTCTGTAAGACGGGCTTGATGGATGAAACTATTTTAAATGGGAACTTTCATATGGGTGAAACTAGCTCTGGGGATTTTGGGTATCGGTTTGGTTCGGGTATTCAAGTATCGGGTAATGGTTAAATGATTCATTTACTACTTTGCCTATTTTCGGTTCGGTTCGGGTAGTTCTGGGTTCGATTCGGTTTGGATAGTAAACTAAGAACTAGAAAATATCCGCGAAAATTCATTTCTCATTTGGTTCCGGTTCCAGTTCGGTTAGTTTAGGTTAAATATCAGATATTTTGGATAAAATATCAAATAATTAAGATAATTCAAATAAAAATCTTGGATATTTCTGATTATTTTAGAAATCTAACATAAAAATATCTATATATTTTCGATTAATTCGGGTACTCTATTATAACTTAGTTTTCTTCAACTATTTTCAAATACTTTAAATAGACTTTTATATTATTAATATATATTTATATTATATGTATATATAATTAATATTTTATATATTTGGGTACCCATTCGGTTTTTATTCAGTTCCGGTTTGGTTATTTTGGATATAAAATATTGGAACCATTCGGATATTTGAAGGTTTCGGTCCGGTTATTTCGGTACAGTTCCGGTTTGGTTCTTCGGTTCCGGTTTTTTTTGCCGAGGCCTAGGTGAAACCTTGAATCCTAGAAAAACACTTAAGCCAGAGAAGTCCATCCATCTTCAAAACATACAAGATTTTAAGGAAGAAAAAGGAATCTTGATGAGCTTTTTGGTAGTCGCTCATGCAGCTTCTGCAATGGGACTGATAAAACCAGATCTCAGCTCGAGAAAAACCACAGATACGGTTAGTGATAATTAGTGTCTAGTGAACCTTCTGTTCTACTAAGAATCCATGAATTGAAGTGCACTGAGGTGTGTGCCTGATATTTATAACGTAAATAAACTAAGGTATATACATTATACTCTTCTCTTTTTCCGCAGGGTTTGAATCGTGATGGGAAGGACAGAAAATGCACAACAGAAGGTTCATGACAGAATAAAACATGGAAAATTGCTACAAGCTCTTAAAAAGCTCTTTGTACATCAAATGAGTCCAATCTAAGCTCTTACAGATGCGATCAAAGCTAGTCATGGACTTAGTCTGAGATGAGAGAACTTTTAACTACAGTATTTCAGATGAAACCAATGTAGCAAGTGGAGATTCTGAGACCATGAGGAAATTCAAGGTTTCATATATGTATACCTCTTTTGCTTCAGAAGAACCTTGGCCTTCGATCCGCAGGCTTGAGAATTTGGAAAGAGCACATTAAACTTTCATCAACGCTCATCATTGCACCCGCATTGTCAAATTCACCACAGTAGTTTGGAGCAGAAAATATAGTCACAAGCTGTCTATCGGCAAAGAACTCATACCCATCCTCCACAACCTGAACATTATAGTTTCATGAGCCAAGATAATCGAGGATTTCGCAGCTAGAAGTTACATGATATACAATGTACTAACCTGGTGGGCACGACAGACTAAATCCATATCGTTTTTGATTAGAAACTCAGCGACTTTGTCAGCACCAAAAGTGAAGGAGACTCCACGGTCATTCATCCCCCAACCCTTGACGCCTTTACTAGGATCAGACCAAAGAAGGTCACAGAGCAAACCAGAGTCAGGAATATCAGTTGGACGCTCAATGTTCTTAATCTGTTCCACACTGGTCAAATCAGGAGAAAGTCCACCGTGCATACAAAGAATCTTCTCGTCTATGACAGCAGCCAAAGGGAGACAGTTAAAACAGTCTGTAAACACTTTCCAGAGCTTCACGCTGAATCTGCGTTTACATTCGTCATAGAATCCATAGATTCTGTTGATAGAAGCACATTCATGGTTTCCTCTTAAGAGGAAAAAGTTCTCGGGGTATTTGATCTTGTAGGCAAGGAGAAGACAGATAGACTCCAAACTCTGCTTCCCACGGTCAACGTAATCTCCTAAGAACAAGTAGTTTGCTGCAGGAGGGAAGCCTCCATACTCGAAAAGCCTCAGTAAATCTGAGTATTGACCGTGAATATCACCTGTAAGGGATGTCAAAGACAAATGTTACACATCAACCTAGGGACCTAGAGGCACAATAACCAACAATGTTTTAAAGGAAAACAAAGAAAGCAGTACAAGGAGTTACTAAAAGTATATCAAACAAATGCATTTTCAGTCAACAAAGAACTTGCTTTCCTCTTATGACCGTACAAGCTCTATTAGCATTAAGACCTGATGGGTCGTACTGATTTAGTTCGAGTTTTCATGGACTAATGAGTCATTCTGGGCTGTACACATGGACTGATGAGTCCATTGATTTGGCTATTTTCTTATCGATGTCAGAGCCGAGATATCCCTTGCCGAGAGTCTTTTTAGACTTTTCCCACCCTAACTCTATTTTTTTATCTCGATATTTTTCTCTAAAATAGGGAACTCTATTATAGAGGGGAAAATATAGAGAAATGTTATTTTCACCTACATAGTATTATTATGTAAACTCAAGAAGTAGTAAAGCAATGTAATGATCCTTTTGCTTTTCTTTCTTCCAAGATTGAGAGAGAGATGGTAATCATCTCTGTCTCATATCTAGTCTACATTCCCACAAAACTTAAACTCAATTCGTTTATAGCCAAACATCTTTCTTCAAAACTATTCATCTTTCTTTCCACAAAAGTAAACACATATCCAAGAATATTGCTGGAAAAACACGCAAACTTTTTGACGCATCGATGAAGAATCTCAGATCTCAAGGGAAACAAAGAGAGCAGGAAGGAAGGTGGAAATGGGAAGAAAGAGATAAAGATTACCGCAGATCTTGACGGGGGCATCGAGCTCAAGGAGACTGGGCTGTTGAAGGAATATCTGTTTGGAGACAAGGCAAAGCTGTCGGATCTCAGAGTCGTTGAGCATCATAGCCTGCTTCGTCCCTGCCTTATTTGTGTTTCTGTAATCAAGCAAACGCCTAATGATGTCGTCGAGAGCATCAGGGTCCATGCTTCCTTGCGCCATCCCACCAATTTTATCTCTATATATCTTTCTTTTGGACAAAGATTCGATCTCGCCGAGTATGTTTATTTGCCTTCTTATGATGAGCTTGTTTATGTGATTTTGATGTATGCGTTTACCGAATATGATTTGGCAATCTCTCCTTTGGCACCCCTTTTTTGTTTTCTTTTGGTTTGTTTCTTAAATAAAAATGTACTAAAAATTAAATACTACAAGTTTCAGTTTGATTGATTTTGAATATGAGTAATACAATCTATACTATTAAAATAAAAATTATTACTTTTGTATGTATGATTTTTTAGTTAGGCATTTCTTCAGAAATTAATAAATTATTTCTTTAATACTGATAATATAATATATGTATAACTATTTTAATCATAATACATTTTGCTATCTTTTTATTTTAAATTAATATTAATATATTTTAAAAATTCTAACAAACTTTCTGAAAAATATTTTAATAAATCTCAATTTTAAATTTTATGTAAATAAATTTTTGTAATTAATAATAAAATATTACTATATATTAATATATATTTAATTATCCTTTACTAAATATAAATAAAACTTTTATCATATTTTTATTTACTTTATTATCATAATCTATCATCTAAAAATATTATTATAGTAAATTAAATATAATAAATTGATATATTAATATATTTTATTTTCAAAATATAAATAATTATGTTAAGAAAATATAATATATTTTCATAAAGGAGTACATACTATATTATATATCAATACAAATTAAACATTTTAAACTTTTATATATACAAGAATATTTTATATAACATAAATAAACATATAAAAAGGTTAAAAAGTAATTTAGAAATTTATAGTACGGGTAAGAAAACATAGTGTTTTTAAAAATATGTTTTTATGCATATATTGATTCGTTTAATAATCAAATGTAAATTCAATAAAACAAATATATAATAAGAGACAACAAATACATGTGATGATTTTAAACAAGTGATTAATTACAATATTTAATCTATAAAATTATTGAATTTTAAATATTTATATAAAATTTTTAAAATATGATTATCTTAAATAGTCCCTTCTAAGTTTTTTTTCATCAAAATAGTCCTCAGAAGAAATGATCGAATAACCTTTTTTATTTTGAAAAATTTAATATTAATTTTTTAATTTTTAAAATTTTAAACCCACCCCAAAAACCGTACCCGGTAACTCTAAAATCCAAGTCTATATTAGTTAACTTTAGGAATATAAGTGTATATTTGCATCCTTAATAAAACAGTTTTTGATCATTTTTCTCCTTAGAGACTACTTTTGCGACAATTTTTTTTTAATTATTCTAGGATATTTTTAAATAAATATGTATAAATATATTAATGAAATCAAACATTCGCGGGGTTGCACATGTCAAAATCTAATTTTATTTAATTATAACTGTAAATTAGGGGGAAGTTAATTAAAAACCTCCAAAATGGTTAAGGAAAATTCTGAAATAATCATTTTAGAAAAAATTGTCTTAAAATAGTCTTCAGAAAAAATAACTGAAAACTTTTTTTTTATTTTGAAAATTTTAATATTTATTTTAATATTTCTAAATTTTAAACTTCACCTATAAAACCCTACCTCATAACGGTAAATATTAAACCTTATCTCATAACTCTAAATATTAAGTATAGACTAGTTAACCATAACATATATAAGTGTATATTTGCACCATTTAATAAAATATATTTTAATCATTTTTTTAAAATCTATATTTATGACAATTTTTTTCTTAAGATTATAATAGAATAATTTGTCAATGGTTAATGACTTAATATCTAAATAGAAAATAGCTAAACTTTTGTTAATATTAATTTGCTATTAAGAATCATTTTCGTGCATGCCATTGGATTTATTGTGCAAGTCGGCTGATATGACGTTTCTCTTCTTTCTCCACCACTCTTTTTATCCCTTCTCCATGTTTTGTCATTGTCTCTAGCCACTTGGTCGGTTCTCCAAATAAGCCTCGTCCCCTTATTTTAATTTGTTTATTTCTTATTAATTGAAAGAGAGAGCATATTTGATTCATAGAAATAAAGCATATTTGTTTCATAATCTCTACTTTTTAAAACCAAAAGATTCGTAATATTTGACTTTGAATGTGAAAAAGGTTATCATATATTTTTCATAAATCAGTTGCATGTCACTGTGCAACAGAAAGAAAGGATTTTGGAAGGGGATACACTGATAAGAAATTAACTAATAATTCTAATAAACCAAGCCAAGACAAACCGCATTTAAACCGGGGATAAAATGTTGATAACACAGCAACGCAAGAAGAAGAGATTCCAATTATACTCAAATACTAACAAAGCTTTACTGACTAAAGAATCTCACAAACTTTAAATGAACACAACCGAAGAGTAGGAAAAAAAAACAGAGTAACAAGTATTCTACATGGTCTTTTGCATAGGTTTCATGAGCCAAAACTTGAAATAGAAGAGAAGCCAAATGAAAACAAAAAGTTTGAATCTTGGAATAGGGAATAAGCAAGAAAACATATTAGCTTTAGTTTAGGTAGAGCAGCAACCTCGTTTCACGCCACCAGATGTGTCATCAACGTTAATCGTGGTTCCTTGTCCCGGAATTGCGGAGTTAGCTGCAGCCGCTTCTTGTGCAGCCAGTGCCTTTTTGCTTATGATATGGTAAATCTCTCCTAAGATGGTCTGAAACGCTTTCTCGACGTTTGTGGCTTCAAGAGCAGATGTCTCAAGGAATGAGAGACCTTCTTTCTCGGCAAGATTCTGACCATCTTCCTCAGCAACGGATCTCAAGTGGTTAAGATCGGATTTGTTCCCAGCCATCATGATGACGATGTTGGAATCAGCATGGTCTCTCAGTTCGCGCAGCCACCTCAAGGCATTGTCAAAGGTCTGCCTCTTGGTGATGTCGTAGACAAGGAGTGCACCCACTGCGCCTCTGTAATAAGCGCTGGTGATTGCTCTGTACCTCTCCTGACCTGCAGTGTCCCATATCTGAGCCTTAATCGTCTTTCCTTCCACCTGTGTACACCCATACAAAGAGATTCAAAAATAACAACCTGTTGTTAGATCTCAAGTGCTGAAGCATCCTCAAGGCTAACGTTTCAAAAATCAAAAGTTAAGACCCTACGCATTGACAAAACAGCCTCTCCAATTGTTGAACTGTTCTTAGTACCATTTAGGGATGTTAAAATGGGTTACCCATGCCCGTTTAGGCCCTGCCCATTTAGACCCTGCCCATTTCGACCCTGTAAATTCAAAACCCGTTTATAACCCATACCCATTTAGACCCGTTTAGTTTTAAACCCGTTTAATTTAAAATTGCTTGTATAGCCCGTTTAGGCCCGTTTACAATTTTTTTTTGTGAATTCTATTTTTTGTAATAATTTTTTGCATATTTTAATATAATTTTTAATAGCTTTTTATTTGATTTTAAAACTTTATAATAAATAGAAATTCAAAATAAATCAAAATTTGATAAAAGATAAAAATACTTTACTTTCGATTAAATATTAATCATTCATAATATCATAAAATATCAACAAATTCTAGTAAATTTTAAACACGATTATAACATAAATATTTTTTTCTGAAAAAAAACACAAACTATATATAATATAACTATTTTGTTTCAAAAAAAAAAATTATTCCATTTAAATATATTTAAAAAAAAAATCATAAACGGACCTAAACGGGTACCCATTTATTTAATGGGTATGCCCACTAACGAGATGGGCCTAAACGGGCGGACCCATGTAAACCCGTTTATTTTTATATGCTAATAAAAGGGTCATGGGTCCGCCCGTTTATACTAAGCCCATTTAAGCCCGCGGGCTTCCAGCCCATTTTAACATCCCTAGTACCATTGACCGTCAACATTTTCAAATCCATATTTACATATCTTTCTTGTAAGTTATTGGTTGACTTTCAAGAGGGTTAGAAGGTGGACTAAGTCATGAATGAAAAATGACAATAATAATCAGGAGTTACAGGGAATTATTGCGGGCAAGTTGTGAGAATCTTCTTCTTTTTTAAAATCAAATTGGCCCTCACGACCATCCAAAAATAATCTTAAACTGAGCAAAAGCATTGGTCAAGACTTTATGTCCAGCACATCTAAATGATCCTCTCATGTAAACTAAAACAGAAAAATTTCAACAACAACCGACTTGATATTCTCAACTCTTAGACTAAAAAGGATGCAACTTGTGATCAACTTGTGCAACTTCATATAGCTACCAACTTGTGATCAAAGACAAACCTAAACTCCTCCCTAATCAATATATTAAAAAGGATGCAACTTCATATATCTCCACACTAGCAAGATCACGATGGAGCAGGTAAAATGAATGTGTGCATATTGCTGGTATGAATTGAAAGTCACAAACTGACTGTAGAAAGCTCATGGAACAAGAGAAGCAAGTAAAAAAGAAAAAAGTATATCCCAAAGTCACATCATCTCTAAGCCTTAAACATATATATGCATAACCATTAACCCTCACCTAAATCACTTGAAAATTGAACATTATCTTGTTTAAGAGAGAGAGAGACCTGAGTAGTTCTGGTGGCGAACTCGACACCAATGGTGGATTTGGACTCCAAGCAAAACTCGTTTCTGGTGAATCTCGACAAGATATTCGATTTCCCCACACCTGAATCTCCGATCAACACGATCTTAAACAAATAATCGTATTCCTGATCTACCCTATTCGCCATTTCTTTCCCCGATCTCGCAATCAACCCTACGCAATGAAAAGATAAAATCCCCCCGAATCAGAACCAATATCGTTGAAATTAACAATCAGAAGACGAGAAACGATACCCTTTCGAAGAATCGATTTTTCAGATCTGAGAATGGCAAGAGGGATTTGGTTTTCTTTTAAGAATTGCTGTGTGTAAAATGGAAAGTTTTGACAAACTGTTTGATTTGTTTGCCCTTTCTTTCTTCGAGAGAGAGGAAGCAATAAAGTTTATATACGAGCGTATATACGCGTATATACAAGTATTTTGTGTCACGCTATAGAAACGACGTCGCGTTAGAAAAGGACAAAGGCTCCCATTACGAATGCTGATGTGGCGAGGAATGATTCGTAAGTCGGCTGGCAATAAGTAAGAGCATGTTCCAAGCGTTTTATTGCAATTTTCAAAACTTTCTGTTTTCTAATCGTCTAATTTCCGTTTCTTTTTATAATTAGTTTTGAACTATTTTTTTATGAGTGAATTGGCTGAATACACATAGTAAAAAAAAATTATTCAAATAACCATGTAATAAAACGATGCTAGGATGTGACAGTTTTAGACATAAGTGGATCACTTTCTCCAAAGCAGTATATCGATACATCCGACTGACATAATATGAAACATAAAATTTGTACTATGCTATATGCGATTCATAAATAGTATAGAATAATTCATTCATATCAATTTCATATTAATAAACGTAATTGTCTTACTAACTGCACTAGTCAATTTAAACAAAACATACTTATTCTATGAAGCATAATAAGGACAAAACATATTACAATCCATTCTATTATCAACTGTGCTAGTTAACTCAAACACAAAAAATGAGAGGTAGGAAAGAAGAGAGAGAAAAAATAAAGTTGATGAAGAGAAAAGCAAAATGAAAAATGACAAGCAGAAGAATGAGGAAGCTAGGAAGTAATAAAGAGAAGAAAAAAGTGGAGAAAGATGAAAACTAACAGAAAATGACTATATATTGTAACATACTATATTATGTTCGTAAAATAAAATAGTATAGCATAATTTTTTATTATCAATTTCACTAGTCACCCAAGCAAAAAAAAATAGACTACTCTCAAAAAAAGTAAATCCCAAAATATATTAAAATCTTCCATTATCAACTGATATAGTCAACCCAAGAAAATAAAGAGAGAAGGAGAGACAGAGACAAAGAAAGAGAGAGAAAGAGGGAGGGAGACTAAAGATGAGAATCATGAATAGAATAAAAAAAGAGAGGGCAAAAATATGAATGAAGAGGATAATAAAGAATGAAGAGAAGAAAAAAATTGTAGGAAGATGAAAAGAAAAGGAAAATGTCACATATTGTAACATAATATAATACATTCGTAAAATAAAATAAAATAGTATAATATAATCTATTATCAATTGCACTACTCAGCCCAATCAAAATGAAAACATCCGACCCACTAAACACAATAAAGACTAAAACATATTATAATCTACATTATGGAAAAAACCATAGTTCATGGTTACATAACACTGAATTCAGTTGACGATAATATAAAGTTTTGAATTGGAAAAACAAAATTATAAGTTTTCATGTACACCAATAGATTAGTGGAAACAAAATAACATGTTATGGAAAATGAGGACATGGTTAAAGGTTGAGAAGACTTCCACGGCTTATGATGCATCCATTAGTAATGTGGGAGAGAGTTGTAGCTTCTAGGTTGCGTACAACTAAAGCAAGATCATATAAGCGAAAGAGGATAACCCTAGTCGAAGGAAAAAGTTAGTACAATTTAAAAGAGAAATGAGTTTATATAGGCAAAAAAAATTATTTCATAGAGAATCAAGAGGTCCAACAGCTGGATGAATAGTCATAAGCATTGACATGAAAAATGAGGTCGAATGTGGCCAACCACTGCACTGAATCAGACAAGGCAACATAAGTGAGAGAGAGGTTAAGGCTCCTTCCACTTTCTCATCTATTTCACATGAGGTGTTGCAGTCAGTACATGAAATAAAAGCAAATCATGAACTCTGTTGCTAAATTAAGTATGCATAACAATACTATGTAAAATGTAGCTAGTAAACATTGACGCTTTAAAAGGTACTCAATCATAAAAGTAAAACTAAAATATAGAAAATTTACAATCGAGGGATGTGAAGACAAAAACTGCCACAAGTTAACTATACTATAGTTGTTGTATAGAATAGACTGCTCCGTTGTACTGCCAATGTTCCCATCACCAACCACGCAAAAACTAAGATTCCATTAACAACTTATGTAAACAATACATCAACACTTAAAATATTAAGGAATACAACTCCACATAAATAAGATCAGCGGAGTTGTGTCTTTACTAACCGTATTTTGAAGAACAATTTATGTTACCAGCCGTATTTGGATTCTATTCTATTTTCCACAAGATGGAAAATATATAATATAACATACTACAATTTAACTTGATGTCCAATTTAACTTGATGTCCGTTTCCTCTTCCTTGAACCTGCAATATCACAAACAAGAAAACCAATTATTATTATGATTTTACAACCTTAAGAATTTATATTGCATACGCATTTATATTTTCAACATAATTCTACCATCTTTGCTTGTTCTCCATAGATTATTTTTCTCAATCTATACTTATGTTTGTTTGTGTTTTTGATAAAATTGACTTTTGAAGCAACCGATGAATCATCTAAAACCAGAGAACACAATAAATTGATGAATGAAATGAATAGATGAGAACCCCAAAATTATGGTAAAGTTCGTAGCAAGAGAAGAAACAAAACAAAAGATAAAGAAATAAAAGAAAATAAGAGAACAAATTAGCGAAAGATTTTTTGGTCATAAATACATATTATGCACACGATATCATAGCACCTACTCTCTTATGATTATTTTGTTTTTTTTGTTATCCATGCTAATTTCTCTTTTTATAATTGCATTGTGCATAAGGAAATGATTGGTCTTGTTTAGTGTTGGCACTGACAATGAATAAACTTGGGTCAATTTGCTGTCTAACTAGTTTTGGGAAGGAAATGAAGAATACTCATTGATTTTGACGCTATTAACTCAATAACATTTAGTGTATAATCGTTCTGGTTATACCCTTCTTCTTTTCATGTAATCGGTGACATAGAAAAAATAGATGACGACGATGATTAAAGACATGTGGATGAAAAAAAAAGATGACAATTGAAAAAAAAAATGAAGATCTAATTTAAAAGACTATGCCGTTGATGATGAATATTTCATTTACATACACACAAATGATTCATTACTATTTACTATTGAATCATGTAATGAACTCATGTCACACTTATTTACCACAAACATTTTTTTCTTGTTGCAATTATTATTTTACTTTGTGATAAAAATTGGTCTTATTTATTCGATAAATTAAAATAGTACTAATATTTAATATTATATATATATATATATAAATATATAATATATCAAGATTGATCCTATATATCAAGATTTATATATATATATATATATATATATATCAATATTTATATATATATAATATATATATAAATATATATATAATATATATAATATATCAAGATATATATATATATATATAATAGAATGGTTATGCCAAAGAAAATTGAGTACAGTTCAAATTGCTATTCCATTTATAAACCCCACCAACACTCCCTAACATTCCCCGAAATACTAAACCGAACCCCTAAATACTAAACTCTAAACCTGAATCACTAAACTCAAATACTAAACCCTAAACTTTAATCGTTAACCCTAAAACCATAATATATAATATATAGTTATAATATGAAGAATATGTGAATAGAAATTAAGCTATTTTATTTAGCGCAAATGGTATAGAAATACCCGAATGTTGTAGGTTATATGTTGGTACTGTTAAAATCTGAAAAAGAATGACATTTTTCAATCATTAAAAGAATAGAACATGAGAAACATTATATTACTTAAGAAGAGAAATGTTAAGACGCTATCATGTTCCATTTCACTTACATAAATAATACTATGTTATACCTTTTTGCATTGAATATAGCATAGTCACCGAATCATCTTCTACATATCCTCATATTTTCCTGACACAACACACATCCATCGTTTCACCACCATTACTTCTCATCACCAGATTTATATAATATTTAGGTCCATTGTTAAGATGTGGTTGTTCCTGTCCTATTTGCAAAATCAATAAGCAAAACAGAATATACAAAAGATTGAAGGAATTGATCTTTTGATTCCATAGTAATCGCTGATCTGATATACCACTAAAAAAATTAATAAAGAAAAATTGATGATAAGAATATAAACAAAATAATAAACAAGAGGAGATTTAATTACAAATATCTAAAAAAGAAAAAAGGAGAAGAGATTAACCGGTTGTCTTCAAGAATAATTTGGTATATATTTTAGAAAATAAGTTGAATATCTTGGTCAAATTATTTTTTAGTTAGTTACCTAATTATAAAATTTTTGTTGGTCATAGGGTCAAATTTCCCAATAAACTTTGTGTGTTTTGATATGTATCTCTATTGGTCTGATTTTTCAGAGTAATCTTATTTTCTCCTAAAAATAGAGTAATTTCATAATAAAATTTGTTTTAATTCAACCATATTCTATTTTGGATTAAAAATAGAATAATATTCAAAAAAATAAAAGAATTACTCCATTTATGGAGTAAATCCAATTTTACTTCATTATAGAGTGGAAAATAAAATGGAATTAATTACTCCAAACTTCATTTAAAGTAAACTATGAGTGGAGTTGTAGATAATTTTATAACTTGCATTTGAAAAATAAAAATTAAGATAAAAAATTCGCAAATGGAGAAAATATGTGTGTGGGAAATAAGACGTAGCCAAAAAGGGACCAAATGCTCAAATAGTTTTATTCCTCAAAATTTAACTCATATATTCTCACTTAATTTGATATATTTTTATTTTTAATAAATTAAAATTTTAATTATATCCTTACGTTTTCCCCAATTTCAAAAATTTAATTTAAATATGATTCTCGAGGTACAACTAGTTTTACCAATTTATATCTCAACAATAGTACAATTGATACACTTAGAATTATAATTTTAGTTTTACCAAGTTCTACCTCGATAATTGTATAACTTGATTTAAGTTTTACATAGACATGTGTAAAATTTGAAATACCTAGAACCTAACTACACCAAATTATACAGTTTGACCAAGTTGTACTTTATCTATTGATGGTACAAATTGATTAAAATGTTTTTTTTTAGTTTTAGTTTTACATTTTTTTTGTACTTGCACAGATGATGCGGCCATCATTGGACCAAAGGCGTTTCTCGATCAAGGAGGAGATTGGGCGCTTAAATTAGATGAACTAATAGCTACTAACATCGATGAACCATAAGATGATGGATCAGACTTGGACAAGTGTTTTGAAACTGGACAAGAGAAGGGCGACCAACCAGGAAATAAGACTTGGTCGAGAAATGAAAATGAACTGGTCGGGAAATGCGATACAGTCGAAAATGGAACCAAGGATTGGAAATGAAGGCCAAGGCTGGAACATAGATTATGGAGAGAACTATGCCCGATCAAGTGAACCTCATGAACAGAATGGACAAGTCAAGAATCAGGTGGATAGAGTTCAAAAAGAGGAGCTGGACGAGCAAGGGCCTACACGGCCCATGAAGAGATTGTCATCTCAACCCATGATCTACTTGCCGATTATGTTGGGCTGGTGACAAGATCCAGGAACAAAGACTTGAAAGCATCTCTTGGGATTTTGATCAAATTTGTTCAAGAAGATGAGCTAACACATGGTAAGGAAAAATGGCTGAGTACTTGGTTTAATCTCTCAGTTATCCAAGGTTTAGTTGCACAAGAGTTTCTTACAAAACCCATTAGAAGTAGGTATTTTATAATCCTATTTAAGTTTGGTTTTGGTTTTTGTAAACCCATTATGGGTTGGTTTTCATTAAAAACCATTAGGGTTAGAGATTTTAGAGTCAATCTTGTTTTCTCTATAGCCGTGTAACCTCTTTCCAAAGCTCATTTTCCATCAAATATTATCAGCCCAGGAAAATAGTTTAAGCCATTAAATTTTTGGCGACCTTTCTAGTCTAGATCAAACTAATCCGATCCAAATATGTTTCATCTAAAATAAAAGGAATAATCCAAGGCAGTATTTTATTTGTTACAATATATATATATATATATATATATATATATATATATATATATATATATATATATATATATATATATATATGAGTATACCAAGAGTTTTACTACAATTTTTCAATATTATAAATTAAATGCGTTTATTTATTAATTATGTATATTCTATATATTATGTTTATTGTAAAAAAATGCATAAACTAAAATCATATTATACTAGGGCGGAGTCCGCACTTCGCGCGGATTTTGACATAATGAAGTGTTTGGATCAATATATATATATATATATATATATATATAGCTTTAATGAGTTAGTTATATATTTGTGATTATTTATAAGTGTTTTTTTCTTATATAAGAATTTACGATATTGAGAGAGAAAGTCGCTGCGGTTGACTAAATTAATAATATAGTTGTGATCCATTGAATGCGATTATATTTTATTTTTATATAGGGGGTGTAATTACTTTTTATTTTTTATTTTTTATGTCATTCTGTATTATGTATGTTCTTATGCATTCTTTTCAATGTTGTTTTGTATTGCGTTGCGTGTCCGGACTCTGTAACTATTTATTTTAATTTCAAAATTCAAGAGACAGTGTTGTGGTGCATTTTGATTTCTTTAGGAGTGTATCGATTTATTAATGAGAATATGTATGGTATTTTTAATTGTTTCACATATTTGATCTTGTTACTTTTAATTTTTTTTATTATATTTTAATCACTGGTTTTTTTTTTTATCATTTTCATTTTAATTTCTTTATAATTGAGTTTGGTAACCACATAAAAGGAAGAATCCCTGATATTTCCTTTTTTTATTTTTTTTCTTGGGATTTGATGAAACATGAAAAAGTAGTATCGTAAAAGGATTTTTTGTATTTCTCTTACGTTTTCTTTTGAAGTTTATATATTTTGGATTAAATTATGTATTTTATTAAATTATTATTTTTGATTAAATTTTCCAACAAACATCAGTTATATTATGCATTTTCACTGAATCATTTGTGTTTTTATTATAAATTCTTAATTTATTTCTCCAATTTTTTTTTAAAATATTTTTGATTACTTATTAATAATTGTTGTGATTTCCATAATTTCTTTTTGTTTATGTTAATTTCTCGAAGTTTGAGTTTAGTGACAAAAAAACAGAGAAACAAAATCGGATGATATTCACTTTTTTTTTTACTTTTAGCATAAAAATATGAAATTCAAAACCCCAATATTGTAAATAGATTTTTGTCCATTTCATTCTTATAGATTCCTCCATGTATTCTTGAAATTTTTTATTCTAAATAATATTATTTAATTTTTATTAAATTATTATATATTGAATAAAATATTTCACTAAGCTCAATGTACATTATGTTTATTTACAAAAAAATTGTTCTATTTCTGTATCAAATTATATTTAAAAATTTTGAAATCATTATTTAGATTATGTATTATCACTTGTTATGATTCTTTTATCATTTTCTGGTCTATTATTAAATTTAGTCGTCAAAAAGAAAAAATTGAATTCATTTTTATTTTATATACATTCGTCCGGGTTTGATGAAACGTAAATCGATTGCTCTCTTTTTTTTTTGTATGAATTTTTAATATATATTTTCAAAAAATTAGTATTTTTAGATTATATTAATATTTATTATATTATTATTTATTAATAACAAAAACGTTGGTGCTCAAATTTTGGTTGGATTTATGGGTTATAAAAAGTTATGTTAATAAATTTAGTTTAAATGATAAGAAGATAAGAATTTAGGGACATTCATTAATATTTGCTTGCTGAGGTGGCTTAAGGAGAGAAGAGAAAACTCTACCATATATATATACATATATTATAAAGTATTAAGATTTAAAGGTGGCGATAGAAGGCGATTACGAAGGCGAAAACTCTAGTGATGGCGGTGACGCGCCGCACACCCAATTACTCCCCTGCTCCAGAGCGGAGGACTCCAAGATCTGACGGAGCTCTCCCGTGGAAGAAGAATCATGGGTCCGACGAACTACCAGTAGTTGAGATCGAGAATGTAGTCGCCTCTATTCAGATTCCCGATGCAATCTTTGATGAAGCAGAGCTTTTGTAGAAGAG
The DNA here is from genome assembly GCA_905132885.1 of Moricandia moricandioides. NCBI lineage: Eukaryota > Viridiplantae > Streptophyta > Magnoliopsida > Brassicales > Brassicaceae > Moricandia > Moricandia moricandioides. The sequence goes on from CAJHQQ010000591.1 coordinate 24,997, forward strand.
TTTCGGGGTTGCATAATTCATAGGAAATTCTCCCCATGTAGGCTCGATTCATGCCACTGTAAATTGAATCTGGTCCTCTCCTAAGGCAGGGTCCAAAATTGATATCCAATTCATAGAGAAGAATACAGTCTTGTTTTGCATCGACAACAGTCAGATGAGATCCAGGGTCCTTCAGGAAAAGCACTGGCACATAGAGAGGTTACTCTTGTGCTAAATGAGGGACTCCTGAATCTGTTCTCAACCCTCTAGATATCTCAGCAATGCCACTATGGGTTAATCTTAAGGGATTACCAAACAACCTATTCTCGCACTAGGGTTAATCTTAAGGGAGTACCAAACTATCTCTTCTCGCAAAAGGAGTTGAAGTGTCTCATAAGAGCGGTTGGAAAGTTTTTAATCTTCATCCCAATACTGAGAGGTGTACTCGACTGGATTTTGCGCGGGTGCTTACTGAAGTGGATCTACATTCAGCATTTGGTTGACATGATTGTGTTGCAAGATAAGGAAGGGGTTCAGCTAGAGGTCGAAGTGATGTTTCCATGGCTGCCTCCTCGTTGCAATGTGTGTCATGGATGGGGTCATAAGGGAAGTGAATGTAAAGATAAGAACATCTCTATGCTGAAGCATCCAAGTGATTTAGTAGTGGAGACATGGTTTCGCATGGTTCATGTTGTTGTCTATGTCGGAATCGCAGTCTGCAACTGCAGGCCTTCTTGGTCTTTTAAATGAGTTAGAAGCACTCTCAGCGATAGGAAGTGGTAAGAGTGATGTATCAGGAATTAATTTGGAAGCGATTCCAGCGAGTGGAAGTGGTAAGAGTTATGTATCAAGGAGTAAATTACTTGTTTTTAATGGTGAGAAGTGAGACTATTCACGGGATGGGCATGTAATTAAGATATTAGAACCCACTACAAAGGTGTTCCAACCCTCAGCTACGTAAAATTGGGCTACGACTTATGGCAAAACTTACAAGAACAATACATGGGAGGGGAAGATCGTAGAAAGAAAAAAAATAGTGGTATCTCCTTCAAGGTCAGTCATTTTCTCAGTGTTGCGAGGGATGATGAGGATGTTGCAGAGGACTCCGGAAATGAGATTGAGGAAGGCGAGGTATTTTAGAACATGAAAAATCACAAGGCTCATATACCTCAAGCTTCAAAGCTTAGATCGACGACAATGCATCAGAAGCCTACTAAGCAAAGGATAGTTCGCACAAAGGATCTCAAGTTTGTAGAGGCACGAAATTCCAAAAAAGCTTCCAGTAGGAAGTTGTGACATCCTTCTTCGCATGTAACATGGGTGGCTGCAATATGTCACGCAAGAACAGAGCTCTCCGTAGTTGGATCCAAGCTGAAAACCCATCATTTGGATGTTTGTTGGAAAAGAGAGTTTGTGAGAGGAATCATCAGAAATGTATGGATTCAGCTATCCCCATTTGGAAGTCTATTACCAATTATGAGCATCATCACCTTGAGAGAATTTGGTTATGTTGGTCTGACAAAGTGGTAGTTACACAGCTACAAATGAGCTCACAGACTGTCACTTGTGCAGTCCAAATACTGGATACAAGAGATCAGTTTATCTGCTCAGAAATTTACGCCTTCAACATTGCAACAAAGAGAACTAGACTGTGGAAGGAAATCAGGGACACTCAAGAAACTTATGCTCATATAAATATGCCTTGGATCCTGATTGGAGATTACAATTTCACAATCTCATCCTCTGAACCTTCGTGGAATCTGGATTATCGTGAGGAACAAATAGGCATGAGGGATTTTAAAGAAGTCTTAACAGATTGTGTGCTAGTGGATTTACCTTATACGGGGTGGTTTTTACTTGGTGGAATAAAAGAGATGTGCATCCTATTGGCTAAAAACTGGATAGGGCCATGTTTAATAGGTACTGACTCATACTCTTTCCACAGTCCCATGCTCATTTTGATGCTGGAGGGTTGTCTGATCATGCGAGTGTCTAGTAAGACTATCATGATCTAGTGATGTAACAAGGAAACCTTTTTGCTTCTTCAATTACTTGGCCGATCTTGAGGAGTTCATACCTAATGTTCAAGCATCATGGACAGCTTCATCGACTTCACCACTCCAGAACAGCGTTGTCTTTCTTTCACAAGAAACTGAAGTCGCTTAAGCCAGTCCTCTAGACTCTGAATAAAACTCATTATGGAGATTTACCAAATAGGACGAAGCTAGCTTATGAGGAGCTATGTGAGTGTCAGAATAAAGTATTGCTTCATACAACTCCTGAGAACTTTTCTCTTGAAGCAAAGGCCTCTAAAAGGTGGAATAGGCTGACCTGGATTGAAGAGAAATTCTTGAGGCAAAAATCATGTAGTCGTTGGCTTCAAGCTGGAGATCAGAACACTACTTTTTCACAAAGTAGTACAGACCCAGAATGCAAGGAATTCAATTCACAGACTAGTGAATGACCAAGGGGAGGTCCTAACTTATTCTTTTGACATTAAAAGGGAGGTCATGACTCATTTTCAAAGGTTTCTTCATGCTCAGGATGAAACAACAGAGAAAATCTCGGTTGTTGGGGTTCAGGAGATGCTTACCTATCGATGCCTTACTAATGTTTCAGCTACTTTGGTATATTTTGTCACTTCTTAGGAAATTTATGCTGCACGTGTCTCTCTCCCAAATGACAAGGTCTCCGGTCTAGATGGCTTTACCAAGGAATTTTATGTTGTAGCTTGGAAAATAATTCGCCAAGACTTCCTCTCAACAATTCAATCCTTCTTCCTTTTTTGCTTCCTTCCCTCATGCATTAATGCCACGAATCTCACTCTTATTCCAAAGACTGTCAATGCAAAGAAGATGAAAGACTTCAGAACTATCTCATGTTGTAACCTCCTGTATAAAGTCATTTCAAAGGTGTTAGCCAACATATTAAAGGGCATCTTTCATGATGCTATTGAGCCAAACCATAGTGAATTTCTCACTAGGACGTTACTTCTTTTGAAAGTGCTCTTAGATTCAGAACTAGTGAACGGATATCACAAAGCTAGTATCACGCAGAGGAGTGCTATTAAATTCGACATCTCCAAAGCTTTTGAGACGATTAAATGGTCGTTCATCACATCTATTTTACAAGAAATGGCCCTTCCTCCTTAATTTATTCACTGGATCCAACTTTGCATCTCTATGGCTGCTTTTTCAGTGTCTTTTCATGACAATCTCGAAGGATTTTTTACTAGCGCTCGAGGCATCAGACAAGGCTGCTCTTTTTCAACATATATGTATGTTATCATTTGTAATGTCTTGTCTAAACTTCTGAACCAGGCAGCAGATTCAGGAGTGTTTTTTTATAAACCACAGTGCCAAGGTGTCAAGCTTACTCATCTAAGTTTCACATATGATATTGTGGTCTTTATCAATGGCATAGTGGAGTCTCTTCAGGGAATAATGGAAGTAATGAACAAGTTCGCGACTAAGTTCGAGACTAAATCATTATTTATTAACAAAAATGTTGATGCTAAAATTTGGTTGGATTTATGGGTAATAAAAAATTTTGTTAATAAATTTAGTATAACTGATAAAAATGAGAATTTAAGGCTATTCATTAATATTTTTAAAATTACGCTTATGTGTCAAGTTTGTAGATAACCAATTGATGAGGTAGCTTAAGGAGAAGAGAAAAAATTATATTTTATATATTGTATTTTTAGAGTATAATATATTTCACTATATCATTATTTATTAACAGAAATATTGATGCTAAAATTTTAGTTAGATTTGTGGGTTATAAAAGTTTTTTTTAAAAATTTAGTTTAAATGAAAGACGATAAGAATTTAGGACTATTCACTAATATTTGCTTATATGTCAAGTTTATAGATAACCACTTGATGGGGTAGCTTAAAGAGAAGAGAGATAACTCTACCTTACATATAAAGTATTTTAATTAATACTATTTAATTGTTACTAAATTATTATATATTGACTAAAATTTCACTAAGCTCAAATTATATTATGTATATTTTATTAATTTTTGTTATTATTATTATATCAAGTTAGTTTTTAACTGATTTTTTCAAAACCTTATTTTGATCTTAAATTTAGTGGTAAAAGACTTCAATTTTATTTTACTCTCATTAGTCCGAGTTTGATGAAACATAAATAGATTTTCTCCTTTTTGTTGTTATTGATTTTTTTCTATTTTTTTATTTTATATTATATTATATATTTCACTATTTCATTGTTTTTTAAGAAAAAGGTTGATGCTAAAATTTGGTTGGATTCAAGGATTATAAAAATTTAGTTAATAAATTTTTGTTTAAATGATAAAAAGATTAGAATTTAGGACTATTTATTAAGATTTTAACATTTAAGCTTATGTTTCAAATTTATTGATAACTAATTTATGGTGTGGCTTAACGAAAAGAGAGAAAAAGCTACTTTATATATATATAATTCCACTAAGCTCAAATTATATTATGTATTTTTATTAATTTTTTATTTTTTTATTTTTATATCAATTTTTAGCTGATTTTTAAATTATTTTGATTATGCATTAATATCCCTTTTGATTCTTTTATTAATTTCTGGTAAAATCTTAAATTTAGTGGTAAAAGAAATAATTCATTTCTCCTTTACTCTTGTTTTTCCGAGTTTGATGAAACATAAATAAATTTCGCTCCTTTTTGTTGTTATTGAATTTTCTCTATTTTTTTATTTATAGCTTATACTATATATTTCAATATATCATTGTTTATTAACAAAAGGTTGATGCTAAAATTTGGTAGTATTTACGGGTTATAAAAAGTTATGTTAATAAATTTAGTTTAAATGATAAGAAGATGAAAATTTAGAATTAATCATTAATATTTTAAAATTTATTATTATATGTCAAGTTTATAGATAATCAATTGATGAGCTGGCTTAGGAGAAAAAAACTCTACCTTATAGTGTGCCTGCGCTACGCGAGGGTTGTTTGATATTTGTGGTATTCAGAAGTTTGAATAATTTTGTTGGTTGTTTGTGTAATTTGATATGCATGTTTTCTTTTCTTTTTTGCAGAATGGTCAATAGTTTTAGTGTGGAATTCTTGTGAACACGGCTTTCTTGAGCAGCTTCAGCCAATGTATGAGATGCCTGCATGTGTCGGGTGATGGTTCTTGATGACTACACAACTCTAGAAATGAGGAGTTGTTCGAAACATGATATGGTTGATATGCATTCATTTTGTGTATGTGATTGTTCTTTTTTTTGTGTGTGTGGTGGAGGTTTTGATCTATATAGTCTGTAAAATGTATGTTAATAAGATATTTCATCTTTCGTGTGTTGTGTAATTTAATTATGAGAATGGTTTTTGTAAGAGGGGGGGACTACAAATTATTTTGGTATTAAAAATGCTCCTCCTATAGTGGGAACGGTTTAGTAATTAAGTTATGGGGGTCAACTTGGTGTTTCGTTTGCCAAATAAATTATCAATACATTTGTGTTATTTATTAACTTTACTATCGCGTCTTTATTTTTTATTTGGTTATATGTAGGTTGGATTCAACGTGCGGGCTTTGGTTTTTTAAAACATGATTTCTTGAGGTATTTAAGTATTTTTATGTGGTATGGGTTTGTTTTGTAGTGAGAGTGAAATGATATAAAGTAATTTAGCCGACGAAATTTCAAAGTAGAAAAAAAAAAAACAAAATGGAGACCACATATAGCAAAGCAACCACATATAGCAAAAAAACACACAAATAACACTTGTAAAATGAGATGAAATATTGGTTCATAATACAGTAGTCCAGAGAGAACACAAACTGATCACAACCTCAATCGATTTCTTTACTATTGTTTCCGGCTTCTTAACCTGATTTGTATTTTTCTTTTACTCTCCATCTTGTTCAGGCTCTATAATATCGAAATATTCATAAATCTTCTTCAGCTTTATTGCCATTTGAAAATTGTCAAATTATGCCGATGTCAATGTGATTCTTAAAGATTCAGTAGAATTACATATATGTCAAATTTGAACTTATCATAAACTTTCAACTTAAAACCAATTGGTGATAAGTGGATTGACCATAACTCTATATATATATATATTAGTAGATTAATTATTCAACTACGGATGTTAGACTTTTCATTCATTCATTAACACTTCCCCTCACGCACAGTATGGATAATCGTGGGAACAACATTCACGCAGTGGTCCAACATCGGATGACTCTGATACCATATTAAATTCGGATTTATCATAGGCCTCCAATTTAAAACTAATTGGGGATAAGTGAATTGACCCTAACCATTTATATATTAGTAGATTGATTCTGCAACTATCGATGTGAGACTTTTCATGAATTCATTAACAATATATGAATTTTTGATGGAAAAAATAATTATTTATCGATGTGTGATAGAGAGTAATTGTTAAGGAACAACTGCTTCACTTTATTCTGTGTTATTTTTTAGATTATCTATATTATTAAAACTAAAGTATCTTTTGCAATTGATTGGAAACATGAATAAAAATATTAAGAATGAGTATGTTTGGAAACATGAATAACAATATTAAAAAGGAATGAAGATTGTTTGGAAACATAGATAGTAGTATTAAGAAACAGTATTTTGGGAAACATGAATAGCAATATTAATTTTTATTAATCCTAATAGGTTTTTTATTAATCATATCGTATTTTGCATAATATATATTTTGTCTATTATTTATTAAACAACAAACATTTCAATATGATACATGAATTTTGAAAAATATATGATACATCTTATAATTATATACACGTAATTAAATGATCACATTTACATCGTACAACATGATTTCTAAATATAATTATATGCAATTAATTATATGGTAAAAATATAAAATATAAAACACTTAAAATGAAAATATATATAAATTTATAAAAATAAATAAAAATTAATATTGCGATACAATTGCATTAAAAAATGGTAACACATCTATAATACACATATATATATATATATAAACCAACACCAGCGCGGATGCACGGGTCGAGCTCTAGATAAAAATATAAAATTATATTTCCTTTTATTTACAAATTTAGACTTTGCATTTACAATAAATTAAGTACTTCATTTTTAAACTTCTTTTTATTTACAGATTGTGTCATTGTATTTAAAATAAATTTAAATTAAATAATTATAATTTCAAAGTTTATTTGACCAAATCAATATTCATATATTCACCATTGTAAAAATTTACTATGTTGTTTCGTTTTAAAATAAATTAATAAAAAAATATTTTAATATAATAATAGTACAATTACATCAAATTGCATCAAGTTATAAATTTTTAATATAATTTCATGTACAAATAAAAAACTATACCATCTATATTATAATATATTTTACTATATATGTAAATTACAAAACATAAAAAATATATATGAGATTTTTTTTATAAAACCAACAAGTTTACGTTCAACACAAGTTAAATCAAACATCCGCGTGGGGGCGCGGGTTAAATTCTAGTGCACCATTATGTTCTTGTTTTCGTCGGGTTTCTTCTTCACCATCGCTGGAGGAGGAGCTTTAACTTAACGTAGACCCTTTTCTAACTTTTAATGAGTAATGGTACGTGTAATAAGTGAAGGCAGTGTAAGGCCATGCTTACATTATAAATTCCAATGACTTTTGAGTATCTGAGTGTTTTTAACGTGGAGACCTACTCGGTTACTCCCTCGCTCGTTTGGCTTACACTTGATGTGACCATCCTGAAACTGTTGTTATACCACCATGTATGTACTTTATCAAACATTGTAGTTAGTGTGGAACTTTTTGGACAACTGAGTTTTGAATATCATAATTCTTTTTATTGCTTATGATACTATCAATATTTTGGTTTACCAGCGTAGGGTTTAGTGGTTGCGATTTGGTTTATGTTAATAAGAGAATGTTTGCAGGCTGTTGGTGTGAGGTTCTTCGGTTAAATATTTATGACTAATGTAATATTTTGTTGATAAATACTTATTTTAACATTTAAACCAACAAATCCACATTAAACATATTTTTCTTGGTTTAAAACTTTCGTGGTCTGTTTTTCGGTGTTTTACATATATATTTAGGGAGTCTTATTGGATCAAGAATTTGAGAAAATTTCATTTTTTTCTCAAATCTCCTCTTATTGTATCTAACATTTACAAATTCTTTACGAAATCCAAACTTATTGGATTAGTCATTTTTATAAATTCTCTCAAATTCCAGCTTATTAGAAAATATAGATTTTGTCAACAAAATCCATCAAATGGGATTATGTGGAATATGGTATTTTACAGTGAAAAATAACCAATTGAAATACCACCTCTTATGATGGTATTTGAATTTTTTTTTAAATTGAAAAAATTCTTTCACATTAGAAAATAAAAATATTTTTTTTTGAAATGAAATAAAAATAAAAATATTTGAAAAATATTTTTTATTTTTTTATTTTTATATTTTATATGTTTCAGAAAATGATAATAATATCAAATTTTAGTAATGTAGAAATAAATTCTTATTTAAATAAATATTTAAAATTTAAAAAGAAATATTTTTTTCAAAAAACCCAAAAATTTCTTCAAAAACATATAAAACTTGTAACAAATATTTTTATGATTTATTCAAATTTCGGATTTTTTTGGATTTTCTCATATCTTGAATTCTCTCAAATCCTTAGTTCAATAAGCCCCACTTAGTTTTTGAACTCTTTAATATGTGTAGTAGAACTATCAAAATAAGAAAATAAGATGAAATAATAGCAAATACAAAATAATTTATTTGTAAGCCCATAAGCATATATTCGGTTCTGACAATATTTTAAAAAGTAAATGAGCATAGATTATTTGTTGGATACGTAAATTTTAAACAAACAAAATCATCTTTTAAAACAGAATAATGCACTAAGTGTGACTTATGCAAACAAAATTTAAGAAAAACTGGATAGCATCGATGCGTCTGATGTCTCAGCTAGCAAGTTCAACAATGCATGCCTTCTTGGCTGAGCGTCCATCTTCATCAGCTTGAGACTCCTCAGAAGATAGGTTAGTCTGAACCGGGAGATCACTCGGTTGAGGAACCTAATTTCCTACAAAATGTCGTCATTACTCACTTATGTTAAGAGGAGTACAAATCTGTCCACCTTCTGAGAGACATGTTTTCACAACTCCTGTCATCACTGGGGTTGTCATAAACACCATGTCGAGGTGTTAGTGTATAGATCAATTAGAAATGTAAGGATGAGTAAGACAATTTTTTAAAGTGAGAGAGCAAACCTGGACAGCAAATATGCGAGCTGCGGATGCTTTAATGTGAAATATTAATGTGAAAGCTTAAGATGGAATGTCAAGGTCCTCCCCTCTGGGAAGTTTGACTATGGAAGGGTTTTTTCTGTGGTCTGCCCTGGCAAGACCCTGTATGATGAAGACGTTATATTCAGGTTAGGTGTTAAATCTAAACAACAATAACTCAGCACTTTAGGTTTCAGCTATGTTACCATGGACGCTGAAACTGCGGCAGCAGGACTGTTGAATCCATATCACGGTCCATGATGTAATATTATAAAAAGATGTAAAGGGTGGAGATTTTCGTATTAATGATCAAGAATAACAAGCTCGGTCAATTACAAGAACTAAAGATGCTCGTCTAAACAAATAGTCTAAACAAGTATCTTTCGTAATTTGGTCTCTGGTCGTCTATGACGAGCTCGTCTAGTGCCCGAGGTCGTCCTAGACTTTGGTGGTGGTTTTGGAGACAGTGCTCTCCTTTCTGTACGTTTCTGACTGTCCTTTCAATGGGTCTGGCACATTCTTTTTATAGTAAAATACTTTTGTCTTCTAGCGAAATCACCATCTATTTTTTTAGCGGGCCAGGCCTGATTTTGGGCTTAGCTCTTAACGGGCCCGTGCTAAGCCCATCTCTAACAGTGGCCCCTCCTTCAGTTCGCCAAGTGTCGATTCTTGGCGAATTCTTCTGGAATCTTCTGTATAAAAAATCAGGTCTGGATTATTTTGGTCGGGAATTGAAGTGACACATTTTTTTTTTACTTCCTATATATATGGGGTGTTAGTCTTTATTTTATTTCTTGTCTCCATTTGAAGTGGCAAGGTAAAAATTATATATTTTTTTATTTCTCTTCTCTCTCTCCCTTATCTCTTTGTTTCTTTGGTTCTTCTCCCTCTCTGCCGACAAACAATCATCTCTCCTTTTTTTTTGCTGACTGTGGTTGCTGTGAAGGGTGAGCTCGTCGGCTTGGTTTTTTCATCTTTGTGGATGTTGAGCTCGCGGTCGTCACGGCTGTAGGTGGCCGATCTCTCGGTCGTCGTAGGTGGTGGAGCTTGTGGTCGTCGCCGTGGTGGTGGAGCTCGCGGGTGGCTGAGCTCGTCGCTGTGGTCGCGGCTGTAGGTGGCCGAGGTCGTCGCCGTGGTGGTGGGGCTTGTGGTCGTCGCTGTGGTGGTGGAGCTCGCGGGTGGTTGAGCTCGTCGCTGTGGTCGCGGCTGTAGGTGGCTGAGGTCGTCGCCGTGGTGGTGGGGCTTGTGGTTGTCGCCGTGGTGGTGGAGCTCGCGGGTGGCTGAGCACGTCGGTTTTAAGTAAGGCCGAGCTCGTCGTCGGTGAGTCGAGGTCGAAAGAAGGCCAAGCTTTTGCTCACGGGGTTGCTTTGTTCACGAGTGTACCGAGGTGAGATCGAACGGGGCCAAGGTGAGATCGGCTTTAGCTGGGGTCGTTGCTGGTGCGTTGCGTCGTGGTTGCGGTGTCAAGGTTTGAGGCCGAGCTCATCGGGTTTTGTTGCCGAGGTCATCCATTGCGAGGTCGAGTAAGGAGGGGTGCTGAGGTCGTCTTGAATCGGCTCGTGGTAGTCCATTTGATCGAGCCGTGGTCGTCGCTTGTTGACCGAGTCGTGAGCATCGGTCATTGCTGCCTCACGGGTGCTGAGATCATCGTGGCGGTGGTCGTCTCAGGAAGGGTGTTGCTTGCGGTGTCCGAGCTCGTCAAATTGAGGTTGGTTTTGAGCTTATGTGTTGTTGAGATTGGTCATTGGTTGGGTTTGCACTGTGTTGTGGTTGAGATTGCGTGGTGTTGAGGTTGAGCTTGCGTGGTTTTTAGGATGAGTCGATGCTTCTCGTTTCCTACGAATCTCCAAAGAGCATTAGGTTTATCCTTAAGCGAAGGAGCGTCGTCTTCTGGAGTCGTTGATGCCGCTGCTGGAGATAGCGACGAGCATGGAGGAGTTACGGGAACACAGACCGCAGATAACTCGGGAGATATTATGGCCGGTCTTGACGAACAGGGGACGAGCTCTGTTCCTAGCTCGCTAGTCGTGATCCCAAGACCGTCACGAGTGGTTTTTAGCTCGTCAGATTTGGCTCGTAGCTCATTGGTGCGAGCTTCGGAGTCGTCGGAGGTTATGTCGGCGCCATCTGTTTTGGTTCGTAGTTTGGAGGGTGGATTCACTGGCATTGCTGGAGCTGAAAACAAAGGGTGTGGAGAGGGCTCAGCTGTTGCATTGTTTGATTCTGCCGAGCGAGGTTTGCCGGTGGGCGTATTGAGCTCGTCTGTGGTGATCCCGAGTCTGTCGTCAGTTACTTTAGCTCCGCCGCAGGTTGGTGCTTTTGTCGGTAATGGCGATGGACTAAGTATGAGAGATAGACTGGCTGCTGTTTCCCGTGTTGAGGAAGAGCTTGTTGCTGAGAGTTCGTCTTCGGATTCGTCAACATCCGAAACGGGTTCGGATTCGTCGTCTCTGGCTGGAGAGGATGATGGTTTTGTTGCTGCAAACGTGCGAGGTGATGCTGCTGGTGATGATGATGATGGTGTTGACACTGCTTGTGACGACGATGATGGTGTTGACGCTGCTTGCGATGATGACGATGGTGTCGACACCGCTGGTGATGACGATGATGGTGTTGACGCTGCTTGTGATGACCGTGATGGTGTCGACGCTGCTGGTGATGACGATGATGGTGTTGACGCTGCTTGTGATGAAGGTGATGGTGTTGATGCGGATGCAAATCGCAGAGCTAGTGTTGGAGATATCTTGAGGGCAATTAAGAGGGAGACTTTGGCTGCTTCTCTTGCTGATTATGGTTGTTGTGTGAGGAGGAGAAAGGCAAAAAACGCGAGGGAAAGGTCTAGAAGTTTTTCGGGTCCTCTTATTGATCATCCTGCGGAATCGTTCTCTTCCTCTGTTACCGATGATGTGATCAGCTGGATCTCGGCCAACTATGGTCGTAATGGTTGTGTCGAGATGCGTATACCCGAGGAGGACGAGCGCCCGTGGACGGTTTCGGATGGGTGGATTTGTGTCTATGACTTCTGGTTCACTGAGTATCATTTGTGGTTTCCTCTTCCAAGGTTGTTGCTGGCGTATTGTGATGAGCATCTTATTTCTCTCTCTCAGTTGGCTCCTGCGTCAATTCGAAATATGGTTGCTGCTCTTTTTGTGGCTGCAGAGATTGGCGTGCACATGAGCCTTTATCTTTTCGAAGACATTGCACGTATTACGCGGTGTGAGACGGACATAGCTTTTTATGTATCCATGAGGGCTAGGTGTGGTGTTGTTGAGGAGAAGAAGAGAAAAACTTATGATTGGATTAGGAGGTTTTTCTATGTTCGGGTTAATTCGTCCTCGGTTCCTGATGTTTCCGACATGACTGACCCTTTTAGGAGTATTTGGAATCCTTATAATGGTAGTTTGGCTTTTCTTTTTGTGGTTGGTTTTTAAGAGTGTTTCTTTATGATTGTTATTTGTATGTGTAGGTCGTCGTTCGGTTGGTTCTCCTCTTTCGATTGGTGATAAGGAGTGTGTGGAGCATTTTAAGGCGACCAAGGCTCGAGATTGGTCTTTGGTGAGTAGGTCGGTGATTTGGTGTTGTCTCTCGTTTGTTGACTTAGGTAGACTCTTCTCCCTCCTTTTTTTAAAAAAAGAATCATGCCTGTGTTGTTTGTGTGATTGCCTTTGTTGTGATGGTGATGTTTCTGATGTTTAAATTTTTGTTTAGCTTCTTGGAGGGTTTGTGGCAAGATGGATTTTGGTGAGTTTCCAAGCTTGGTTGATTGTTTTGCCGGAGGTAGCTCTAGTGTACCTGCTGTTGAGGTTGGACAAGGTTCTGTGAGTGTAGAACCTGTGGCGCCTGCTCCCGAGATCGTTGTTGGTCTCGGTAGTGCTGCTGCTCCTGTGCCGTCCTCTGCTTGTCGTCGCGCTGGAAAAGAGGTTGCTGTTGCTAGTGATTCCCGAGTTACTTTGTCGGGTAAGGATGGTGATCCTAAGAAAAGACCCGCCGATGGTTGTTTGTCAAGCGAAGCGCCCCCACCAAAGGTTTGTAGGACTGTTTCTTCAGTGGTTGAGATGCCTTCCGAGGTTGAGGCACCTTTGGTGGTTGAGACGTCTTCTGTTGCGGAGAAGGTTGTCTTTGAGCCTTTTGAGTATGCCTTTGGTGGTAAGGCAACAGATTGTGGTGATCTTTTCAAGCTGTTTCGATCGCCTGGTGCTGCTGGGGGTTATCCTTTTGATGATTGTAAACGTGTTGAGTGGTACCATGAGTATGCTCGTCATACGGCCATTGTAAGAATCTTGTTCTCCTTTTTGCTTGTTTTTTGTTTCGGTATGATTTTTGATTGTGCATGTTTTATGCAGGCTGCAAAGTTTGCAAACCGGTTGGTGTATAACCAAGATGAGGAGCTTGGGGTTGTCAAGGCAGAGCTTGAGAGGGCGAATGCCAAGCTTGCTGAGGTTAGAGACGCGGCTGATCGTTCTGGGGAGGTTGCCGCTTGGCGTGAGAAATACGAGGCTGAAAGAGATGCGCTTGTGGCTGCGAAGGAGGAGGTGAAACGACTTAAAGCGAAGATGACTTTGGATGAGAAACGTGAGAAGAAACGTCGAGAGATGGACGCTGATCGTGTCAAAAACGCGAAGGCACTGATGAGCAAGAGATATGACAGGGTGGTGGCGAGGCATGATGATGTACTTGCTACTTGTAATTCTCGGTTTGAGAAGATGCGGAAGTTTGTGAAGGATCAAAAGGTTGTTCACCAGGCTATGTATGGAGTGAATCAGATCAAAGGGGTGCTTGATGCTGTCAAGGTCTGGAAGGGGGAGGGAATAAGGATTCCCGAGAGTAAGGTTAAACATCTTGAGGAGGAGTTGGCTGAGAGGATGAAGAAGGCGAGGTTGCTTGTCCCTGTTCGGATTGATGATAAGGACTTGGCTGAGATTCCTTCTTTTGATTTCAACCTCCCGCTTGCCCCTGTTCCATCGTCTCTTACTGCGGGTGTTGAAGATGCGGCTCGTCGCCGTATGGATGCAGGTCGTCGTCGTTTGTCTGGGCGTGGAGATGCTGCGGGTGCGGCTGTTAGGCGTGAGGGATGTCCTCCTTCGAGCTCATAGTTCGGTTCTTGCTTTACCATTGTGACCGTGTGTGGTCTTTTGATTATCCCTGTTTTGTTGCTGTTTGCCGTTTGTAGGACTTGTTGTCTTTGTTATTTTCAGAGTTTGCTATGTTGACTTTGTTGTTGCTATGATCGCTTATGTCGATCCTTTTCGGGTATGTTGAACTCTATTATGAGATGACCTTCTTGCCATTAGTCTTGACCCTTTTGTTGTGAAATCGAAAACTCATTTTGTTCTTGATGTTTGTGTTGCGATAAGCGAATGTTGAGCTGTGACATGTTCAAAAAGCTGAGTGTGAGCACGGAGCCGCAACACTTTTGAGAACGGATCCCGTTTTTTTTTGCGAAATGTTATTAGTGTGAGCGCGGAGCTGTGACACTTTAGGAACTGATCCCGTATTTCATTTGCAAAATTTTGAAGTGTGAGCACGGAGCCGCAGCACTTGAGAACGGATCCCGTTTTTTTTTGCGAAATGTTGTTAGTGTGAGCGCGGAGCTGTGACACTTTAGGAATTGATCCCGTATTTTGTTTGCAAAATTTTTGAAGTGTGAGCACGGAGCCGCAGCACTTGAGAACGGATCCCATTTTTTTTTTGCGAAATGTTGTTAGTGTGAGCGCGGAGCTGTGACACTTTAGGAACTGATCCCGTATTTCGTTTGCAATTTTTTAAAGTGTGAGCACGGAGCCGCAGCACTTGAGAACGAATCCCGTTTTTTTGCGAAATGTTGTTAGTGTGAGCGCGGAGCTGTGACACTTTAGGAACTGATCCCGTATTTCGTTTGCAAAATTTTTTGAAGTGTGAACACGGAGCCGCAGCACTTGAGAACGGATCCAGTTTTTTTTTCCGCAAAATGTTGTTAGTGTGAGCGCGGAGCTGTGACACTTTAGGAACTGATCCCGTATTTCGTTTGCAAAATTTTTGAAGTGTGAGCACGGAGCCGCAGCACTTGAGAACGGGTCCCGTTTTTTTACTTGGTTTGTGACCGATGTTGCATTTTGATAGTCTTGGGAAATATATATATATTTTTTTTAGAGAAGTAGCTGAGCCTCATGAGAGGTCGCCTACGTACCCCACAGGCGGGGATCAATCCGATCGTAGTTCACCTTTACGAGAAAATTAAATGCTTAAATTAAAAACGACGGATTCTCCTGGGGTGTTATTTTTGGTATAGCAGGAGCGCGCCGGTCTTCTTGCTTGTGTTGCCTTAGTAATAGTATCGCTTGAGATTCGTGGAGTTCCATTACCTTGGGACCTTTTCTCCGCTCATTTCGGTGAATTCAAAGACACCTGGTTTGACAATTTTTGAAATCAAGTATGGTCCTTCCCAGTTCGCGCCGAGCTTGCCTGCCTGCCATTCACGGTTGTTCTCGAAAACTTTGCGAAGGACGAGGTCGCCTTCTTGAAAAAAATTCCTTTGACTTTCTTGTTGTAGTACTGGGCGGCCAAGTGCTGGTAGGTTTGGATGCGGAGGAGAGTTTGATCTCTTTTTTCTTCAATTTGGTCTAAGTGGTCAATGATCATTGCGTTGTTGAGCTCTTCATTTTCGGTGAGTGTCATTTGGCGCAGACTTGGGATGCTGACCTCAGCGGGCGACATGGCTTCCATTCCGTGTGATAAGGAGAAAGGGGTCATGTTTGTTGATCGTCGTGGTGTCGTGCGGTGTGACCAGAGGACGCCAACGAGTTCATTGGCCCAGACTCCCTTCTTCTCCTCCAGGCGCTTTTTGATTCCGTCAAGGATGGTTTTGTTGGTTGCCTCAGCTTGCCCGTTTCCCTGAGGGTATCTTGGTGTGGACTTGCTCAGCCTAATCTTCCAAAGGGCACAAAAGTTTTCAAAAACTGCATAAATGAACTAGGAACCATTGTCGGTGACGATTTCGTACGGGAGACCATGTTGGCATATGATGTTTTTCCAAACGAACTTCTGGATATCGTGGGCGCGTATGGTTGCATATGACTCGGCTTCGACCCATTTAGTGAAGTAGTCAGTCATAATGAGGATGAAACGCTTCTGCTTGGATGGTGGTAGAGGGCCGACAATGTCCATTGCCCATCTCATGAAAGGATATGGCGCTGTTGTGGTTGTGAGAACTTCTGTTGGGAGGTGAATCATCGGGGAGTGACGTTGGCACTTTTCGCATTTGGCGACAAATTTTTTGCAGTCTGCGACCATTGTTGGCCAAAAGTGCCCGTATCGTTTGATCTTGATGGCTAACGTTCGCCCTCCCGAATGGTTTCCACCGGCGCCCTCGTGTGTTTCTTCGAGCACCCATTTGACTTCTTGACCGTGTATGCATCGAAGCAGCGCTTTGGTCGAGCTCCACCGGAAAAGGTTTCCGTTATGTAAGACGTAGTGTGCACATCGAGCTTTCAAGCGGCGAGCTGCCCAGCGATCTGTTGGCGTTATCCCGTCGGAGATGTAGAGTTTGATTTCGTCGCGCCAATCGATCATGTTTGCCGTTTCTTCGAGAATGGGTTCGTCTGCTCCATCAGTGTTGTCTATCTGTTCATCCATCTCGTCGATGATGTTGACGTCTATTGCCAATTCTATGCTTGGTTTGTCGATGCTTTCAACTGGGATCATACTTTTGAGCGAAGGGTCGGACGTTGATGCTAGAGCAGCAAGGGCATCGGCAGAGAAGTTGTCGCTTCGTGGTATCTTGGTAAGAGTGAAATTGGTGAACTCTTGGGAGAGCTTCTGGACGACATGCAGGTAAGCGTTCATTCGGTCATTTCTCGTTTCATATTCCCCGCTAAACTGGTTGGCGACAAGCTGTGAGTTGCAAAATGTTTCTATCTTGTCTTTATGGCCTTACAGCTTTGGCAAGGCGCAGACCGGCGATTAAAGCTTCGTACTCGGCTTCATTGTTTGACGCTGGAAAGGCAAGGCGGAAAGACTGCTCAATGATTTCGCTTGTGGGAGATATAAGTCGTATGCCAACTCCTGAACCGTTTCGTGAGGACGAGCCATCGACGTAGAGGCACCAATTTTTGGTGTCGAGCTCGTCTTTGTCCTGAGGTCGAGGCAGTTCGGTAAGAAAATACGCTAACACTTGAGATTTCGCACTTGTTCGGCTTTTGAACTCGATATCGTATTCACTCAGCTCTACCGCCCATTTGGCCATTCTTCCTGATTGACTCGGGCTGTGGAGTATCAACCGGAGTGGATGGTTGGTCAGCACGTGTGATGAGAACCTCCCAAGGATCACTCTGAAATTGGTGAGGGATAATCCTTGACTCCAATGGAACGTGAAACTCCAAAGAAACAAGGCGGTGGATCGAATGGTATGACACAAGAGATGCGGAAGCTCTTGATTTACCATGGATCGTTAGGTCGCACAGAGGATGCGGAAGGCCTCTGATATTCCAACTCAATGCCCTAGGATATGACGCACCTAGACGACAATGAGGTTGACCCCCTGGATATGACGCACCAGGTCGGATCGGTTTGATCCCTTGGATATGACGCACCAAGACAGATCGAAAAGTTCCCGAAGGAACAAAACTGAGAAACACTCTCAAGATTCCAAAAATATAACTCACAACTTATTTTATTTCAATGGAGATTACAACTTATTTATAGGAAACTAAACTTGCTCACAAAGCTAGTTATTTAATAGTCTAGGAAATCACAAAACAATGCATGGAGGAGAGAGAAGCTTTCCATGCAATTTATTCTCCAATTT
Source organism: Moricandia moricandioides (assembly GCA_905132885.1). Taxonomy (NCBI): domain Eukaryota; kingdom Viridiplantae; phylum Streptophyta; class Magnoliopsida; order Brassicales; family Brassicaceae; genus Moricandia; species Moricandia moricandioides. The sequence continues at coordinate 43,039 of CAJHQQ010000591.1, forward strand.
TCGTCACTCTTTTTAGACAGCAAGGAAACCACTTGATTTTGGATCTTCTTGGGCTTGGAACTTGATAAAATTGGGCTGATTTTGATGTATAACCTCTTGGACCATTTTCCTGACCAAAACACAAGCAAAAACCATCACTTTTAGCCCACCTCGTCCACACACACACACCCATAAGCCAAGACTTCTTTCTATTTGTTTCTGTTGCTGATTCAGGTTACATCATCCCCTCCTCCTTTAAAAGGATTTGCCCTCAAATCCGTCATAATGTTTAGAACCTATGGCCATGAGAGTCATCTCACAAGATCACCTTGGTTCACTGCCTTCGGGTTCACACACCTAGCTAAACATTACGAAAGATGAAAGAGCTGTTTCGGTTAAGCTCTAGAAGGGATGATCTATTGGTTCCTCGTTGAACTCCCTTCTCTCTCTATTTTTTTTTTTAAGAAGATGGGAAGATGAGAATGATGGATAACAGAAGTGAATACCGCTTTCAGAGTGGCTCTGATACCAAATGATGAGAACCTCCCAAGGATCACTCTGAAATTGGTGAGGGATAATCCTTGACTCCAATGGAACGTGAAACTCCAAAGAAACAAGGCGGTGGATCGAATGGTATGACACAAGAGATGCGGAAGCTCTTGATTTACCGTGGATCGTTAGGTCGCACAGAGGATGCGGAAGGCCTCTGATATTCCAACTCAATGCCCTAGGATATGACGCACCTAGACGACAATGAGGTTGACCCCCTGGATATGACGCACCAGGACAGATCGGTTTGATCCCTTGGATATGACGCACCAAGACAGATCGAAAAGTTCCCGAAGGAACAAAACTGAGAAACACTCTCAAGATTCCAAAAATATAACTCACAACTTATTTTATTTCAATGGAGATTACAACTTATTTATAGAAAACTAAACTTGCTCACAAAGCTAGTTATTTAATAGTCTAGGAAATCACAAAACAATGCATGGAGGAGAGAGAAGCTTTCCATGCAATTTATTCTCCAATTTTCGTCACTCTTTTTAGACAGCAAGGAAACCACTTGATTTTGGATCTTCTTGGGCTTGGAACTTGATAAAATTGGGCTGATTTTGATGTATAACCTCTTGGACCATTTTCCTGACCAAAACACAAGCAAAAACCATCACTTTTAGCCCACCTCGTCCACACACACACACCCATAAGCCAAGACTTCTTTCTATTTGTTTCTGTTGCTGATTCAGGTTACATCATCCCCTCCTCCTTTAAAAGGATTTGCCCTCAAATCCGTCATAATGTTTAGAACCTATGGCCATGAGAGTCATCTCACAAGATCACCTTGGTTCACTGCCTTCGGGTTCACACACCTAGCTAAACATTACGAAAGATGAAAGAGCTGTTTCGGTTAAGCTCTAGAAGGGATGATCTATTGGTTCCTCGTTGAACTCCCTTCTCTCTCTATTTTTTTTTTTAAGAAGATGGGAAGATGAGAATGATGGATAACAGAAGTGAATACCGCTTTCAGAGTGGCTCTGATACCAAATGATGAGAACCTCCCAAGGATCACTCTGAAATTGGTGAGGGATAATCCTTGACTCCAATGGAACGTGAAACTCCAAAGAAACAAGGCGGTGGATCGAATGGTATGACACAAGAGATGCGGAAGCTCTTGATTTACCGTGGATCGTTAGGTCGCACAGAGGATGCGGAAGGCCTCTGATATTCCAACTCAATGCCCTAGGATATGACGCACCTAGACGACAATGAGGTTGACCCCCTGGATATGACGCACCAGGACAGATCGGTTTGATCCCTTGGATATGACGCACCAAGACAGATCGAAAAGTTCCCGAAGGAACAAAACTGAGAAACACTCTCAAGATTCCAAAAATATAACTCACAACTTATTTTATTTCAATGGAGATTACAACTTATTTATAGAAAACTAAACTTGCTCACAAAGCTAGTTATTTAATAGTCTAGGAAATCACAAAACAATGCATGGAGGAGAGAGAAGCTTTCCATGCAATTTATTCTCCAATTTTCGTCACTCTTTTTAGACAGCAAGGAAACCACTTGATTTTGGATCTTCTTGGGCTTGGAACTTGATAAAATTGGGCTGATTTTGATGTATAACCTCTTGGACCATTTTCCTGACCAAAACACAAGCAAAAACCATCACTTTTAGCCCACCTCGTCCACACACACACACCCATAAGCCAAGACTTCTTTCTATTTGTTTCTGTTGCTGATTCAGGTTACATCACATGGTTCATCTGAACTTAGAAGGTTTGAGGTGTGGGTGAAGGTCCCAACACTTCTCCTTGGTATGACCATCTCGCTTGCAGTGCTCACACTTGATTCCCCTCCTCTCCTCCTTCTTGTAATAAGTCTTTGGTGACTGAGGAGTGTTGACATGAAGACATGAATGATAGAGAAGAATAAATCAAGGCTTGAGGAACCAAAGAGGATGTTGACTAGATGCAGAGAATCTTTAGGGAGAGAAGTCACATGTTGTGTTAAGGAGAGTGGACCACATAGCTCCTGTCCCTTTCTAATGACTTTTTCCCAAGGATTTCCACTCTGATTTTGGTTGGATCTACTCTGTAACAGATTGAAAGATGGTTTTTTGATGGATATTGGCTTGATGGACGAATTAGGGTTTATGGATAGATGGGTTGAAAGGATTTGATCGATTGAAACACTGAGGGTTGCGGAAAAGACCTCAGATTCTTCACTCTCTCACTCTGGATTTGACACACCAGTCAGATTGAGAGCTTGTTGATTGTTTTGGGTTCACACGCCTCCACAATCAAGTTGTTCTAAGAACAAATGAATCACCAAAGAGAAATGAGTTTTTGATAAAAATGATGATTGTCTTCCAAATGAAACCAAAACAGAGTTTTAAAGGAAAAATGACAACAATCTCGTGCATGACAGTCTTGGGACTTGTAGTTTCGTGCATGAGCACTTAGGGAAAAGAAATAAGACAAAAACATAAGTAAATTAGTTGTTGTAGAAGACAGCCGAGTAAATGAAGGTGGTTGGGGTGATGGTGGTTTGGCCAAGTAACTCTTCCTCACTTTCTTGGTTCAGAATAAGGCAAGCAATCTTCTCAATAAGCTTCTTGGACCTGGATCTCGTGATGGGCCCAACAGATATGACAAATGGATCTTCTTTCTGGTCGTTGGACTTCTTTTGGGCTGAGAGAGAAACATCTTCATTTTGGGTCTGGTCCATATCATCTTCTTCATAGTAACTTGGTTCTTGCATCCATTCAGCTTCATCATTAAGTTCATCTAAGATTAGCTCATCCTGGATTGCATCATCCCCTCCTCCTTTGAAAGGATTTGTCCTCAAATCCAAGTCTCCTACATCAAAAGGAAATAGGTAAGACACTAGACAAATGATTAAGAAGAGAAACATGTAAGCAAGATCAAAGTATGGTTTTGGACAGAAACTTCCTTGGAGTTTTGAAGCCATTTTTCTCAAGTACTTCCATCTCCAAGTCTTAGGATGATAAGCATGGTGTTTGCTTTTGTTCCTTTGAGAATGATCATGTTGTTCCTGAACACTCAAAACAGAGACTAGATATCCAGAATTATATGTGCAAGACATGCAACTATTTAGATCAGAAACCAAAGTTTCTTTTCCTAGAACATGTAGCACACGTTTCAGATTATCATGATGCCTATCAAAGTAAGTGTTATACACGAGAATTGTGTCAAGGCAGATGATTGCAAAGTTCGTAGAGAACAACTTCAAAACAAACACAAGTTTCTCAGATTCAGAACACAAAAGATCAAGTTCAAACCGAGAATTACTTAACCAAGGCTCAGAATGTTTATCAAAAAAAGTGTTATAAACCAGAATGTTTTCAAGGCATGAAATACCATAGAAGATCTTTAAAACGTGCCTAACTTGTTCAGATTCAGAATATAAAAGTTTATGTTCAAGATCAGATTCAGAATCAGTTAGCACATGTCTCACCGGTTTAGCATGACTTTCAAAGAATGTGTTGTACACTAATATATCATCAAAACTCAAAACCACATCATTCTGCACGGATGATCCCATAATAAACCAAGATTTATCAGTTTCAGTTGAAGAAGGGACAGGTTTCCAAACAGAATCATAAACAAATTTAGTTTCAGCCCTAAGTGATTTCGGTTCCTGCAACATTCTAGGTTTGTTCAAAGCACAAGAAGATGAAAACAAATCATCAGTGACAAGTTCATGCTTAGAACAACTCAGAAAAAAGCTATTTTCTTTGAAGACAAATGAATCAAACGATTTTCTAGAATAGGAAACAGGCTGTTGCAGAACAAGCTCCAATGACTTTTCATGATGATCAAAGTTTTTTTTATGTTCCATAAACTGATCAAAACTCAAAACAAGACCAGGATTGATTGTATTACCACAGTAAAAACGTTTTTGTTCAGAAACTTTATTTGATTCAAGTTTCTTAAAAGAATGAATCATGTTATCAAAAACAGAGTTTGAAACACAAAATTCTTTTACTTTTTCTAGACCAAAACGTTTTACATCATTGGAACTAACCATAACAAACATTTCAGACAGAGAATTAACCAGATCAAATCCCTTACAGTGCTCTTGCAGGCTAGGGAACAAAGACTTGGGAATAGTTCTCAGCTCCAAGCTGCTCTGCTGCTCCATCACTTCACCTTGTTTTAAAATCTTTTGTTCTGTTTTTGTTGAGTGCTCTTCTGAGACCTGAGACACTGAAGCAAGACTACTCGGATGCACCGGTTCAAGACAAGTTAGTTCTTCACATGTTTTATTGATAACAAGTTCAGATTGAGGAGAGAAAAAAGAAAACTCTATTTCTGTCTCAGGTTCTTTACTTACCTTAGATGGCTCATTTTCTAACTTTTGGATAGCTGATACCTTCTTAGAACACAGTGGCTCACTGAGTCTTGAGAGAGGACGTGAGTCTCGCCTTCTTTGCTTATGTGACTGAGACTTTCTTGGGTGATCATGATCATGGAGAGTTCTTGTCTCTTCTTTTGCCTGTCTCAGTTGTTTTCTACTGTAGTTATCAGAAACAAAGTGTTTCTTCATGAAGTGCTTCAGCTCAAACCAGGATCCAACTTGTGCTTCTCCTGTTCTTCTTCTGGTAGTAACAAGCTGATCCCACCATTGAATGGCATCACCACATAACTCAGTTGCAGCAAGCTTCACTTTCTTCTCTTCAGAATAGGTTTGAGTATCAAAAACTAGTTCCATTTTTCTCTCCCACTCCAAGTATGCATCAGGATCACTCTTTCCAGCAAAAGGTGGAATTCTCAGCTTGATATTTCCCAAGTTATCATTGACTCTTGGACGCTGGTTGTTGCTTCTTCTGGACCTGATTGCACTTCTGTCTGAAGAGGAATAAGCATCATCAGATTCAGCTTCTCTAGGTTCCCTGCTGGTTCTCCTTTCTTGTCGTTCTGCAGCTCTGTTTCTAGGCTGTCTAGAACCATAAAATAATTCATTGGCTTCCTCTTCTCTTCTGATCAGATTATCTTGAACTTGCTTGGTGATCTCAGCAATTAGAGCCTGCATTTGAAAAGGATTAATATTGACAGCAGGTGTTGGTGTTCCTTCTTGTTCATTGTTTTCTCCAGACATGGTTTCCTGCAAAATCAACAAACTTTAGCAATAAACAGAACTCTCTCCTCACAATATCCTTTGATCTCTCAAGCTTTTGGTGATGATAGTGATTCAATGGTTCTGTAAACAACCCAATCAAGTGAAAAATGCAGAAACCCAAATCCCCAAAGAAAAGAAAAGATAGACAGATTGCAAGATTTTGGATGAGCAAGTGATTTTACCAAACCTCAGTCTGATTTCTCCTAGACTGAACCCGATTTCTCCTGGGGATTTTCTTTCTCAATCAGATTTGGCTCACTTGCAAACAGATAGACAGATAAGAGACTGATAAGAACAGAAATACCCAGAATAAAAGATGAATTCGAAATCCCAAAGAAATGAACTTGAAATCCCAGAAAGTTTCAGACTTTGATAGTTTAGAGATTGAAAAATATCCCAGAACTTGTAGATCAACAGAGTGGTTGCTCTGATACCACTTAATGACTTTTTCCCAAGGATTTCCACTCTGATTTTGGTTGGATCTACTCTGTAACAGATTGAAAGATGGTTTTTTGATGGATATTGGCTTGATGGACGAATTAGGGTTTATGGATAGATGGGTTGAAAGGATTTGATCGATTGAAACACTGAGGGTTGCGGAAAGACCTCAGATTCTTCACTCTCTCACTCTGGATTCGACACACCAGTCAGATTGAGAGCTTGTTGATTGTTTTGGGTTCACACACCTCCACAATCAAGTTGTTCTAAGAACAAATGAATCACCAAAGAGAAATGAGTTTTTGATAAAAATGATGATTGTCTTCCAAATGAAACCAAAACAGAGTTTTAAAGGAAAAATGACAACAATCTCGTGCATGACAGTCTTGGGACTTGTAGTTTCGTGCATGAGCACTTAGGGAAAAGAAATAAGACAAAAACATAAGTAAATTAGTTGTTGTAGAAGACAGCCGAGTAAATGAAGGTGGTTGGGGTGATGGTGGTTTGGCCAAGTAACTCTTCCTCACTTTCTTGGTTCAGAATAAGGCAAGCAATCTTCTCAATAAGCTTCTTGGACCTGGATCTCGTGATGGGCCCAACAGATATGACAAATGGATCTTCTTTCTGGTCGTTGGACTTCTTTTGGGCTGAGAGAGAAACATCTTCATTTTGGGTCTGGTCCATATCATCTTCTTCATAGTAACTTGGTTCTTGCATCCATTCAGCTTCATCATTAAGTTCATCTAAGATTAGCTCATCCTGGATTGCATCACCATGGCCATGGAGGTTCAAGGAACTAGCTCAGGTTCCTTGGCTGGAAGTTAACCTCTTAAAATCTAATAAGAGCTTGCTTAATTGTTTAAATTGTTTGTGGTTGTGTTTAGTAACTTAGGAACAGTTTAATGGTACTAGAGTTGTTGAACCTAGTTTCTGTCCCATGATACTTAAACATTGTGTGTGCATTGTTATAGGAGTTTGCTAGTATGGTCATGTCTAGTTCATGTCCTAGTTTAATTATTTGTGTTGTGTGAATTGTTTTGTTCTTGGGACAGGTTCAAGTGCTAGAGTTGTTGAACCTAGTTTATGTCCCATAATTCAAAAACTGTGTGTGTTGTTCTGTTTTGAATTTTTTCTAAGCTTGCTAGCATGGTTATGACTAGTTATTGCTTTAGATTAATTATTTGTGTTCAGAATGGTCTAGGCGAGTTGTCTAGAACCTGATGTGTGTCTTGTTGCATTGCTAGAGGTCTAGGAGAGTCTCCTGGTCTTTAATGCATTTATAAATTAAGTCTCATCTTGTTTTGCATCCATATGTTGTTCCTGGTCCTGTGATGCATTCTTAAACTGGTTAAGGTGATTAGATGAGTTTTCTAGTCACTGTTTTGTCATTTATAATCTGTGTTTGCTTAAATGATCATAAAAATTAGCCTAAATGTCTTGTACTTGATGAGTTATCATGGTTGAGCGTTTAGTGAATTATATGCATGGTTTAGGACTGAATGAGTTGTTTAGCTTCTGCCATTGCATTGTTTAAAAGTTGGGGATCAGACTTGGTGAGTTACCAAGGTCTGATCCTCTTGTGTGGTCTAATTCTTGCTGGAGTTTGAGTGTTGTTTCAGGTACACAAGAGGTGTCCACTGTCCATCACCAATCCAAGACAAAGAAGAAGGCTTTGCCCATGAGTTCAGAGCCTACAGAGTTTGTATATTCCTGACCATGGAGAGATCACTTGTGTGTAGAGAACCGGTTGATTTAAGCGCAGGCCATTTGGTTGTTGAGCTCCTGGTTCCAAGAGACACACAAGGAAGAGTTGTTCTAGGCAGTGGAGAGGAGATCAAGGGAGGAGGAACTGGTTGACTTAAGCGCAGCTGTTGGGGTGATGCGCTCCTGGTCCTAGCTCAGTCTTGCTCACTTCCAAGCTTGGTCCATCCCTATACTCTCTGGATCACGCTTGAGGAGGGGTAATGAAGAAGCAATCCTGAAGATCCAGCCGCCACAAGCCATTGGCAAGCTGTGGAGTTCACACTTGCATTATAAACCAGATCAAAGAAGACTCAAGGAACTCACTGTCCCAATGCAAGCTTGGTCCTTCATTATTCTCAGTCCCAAGCATGAGATTGAGCTTCCATGATCTGAGTATTGTCTTACCAAGTGGGGAATTCAAGTGGAGTTCGCTCCCCACCATACTTATGAAAGGGAAGCACCTTAAACTCATCTCAATACATTCATTATTGTCCTTATACTTAATTGTTATTGAGCTTAGTGTGATGAGTGCATTTCCTCAAGACTGATGCACCTTTGGGATAATGTATCAGGTACCTTACTTGGTGATCTATGAAGCAGAAGCTGGTGGTCTTTAAAACTCCTTGAAGTGGCGAGTAGTCAGAAGAAAGGGGGAAACACAACCAGCCTAAAGAAGTGATCCAAGATGTTGATGTGGGCAAGCTGTGGAGTTTATTGACAAAGTATATAATCAAATAAGAGGAAGAAAGAATCCGGATGCAAGTGAAGAAGAAGCAGAGTTGAACTTGCTTGAGTTACAAGTATGTCCGTACAATGCTTGACTCATAAGGCACCTCAGCTCAACCTAACGTGTCTTAGGAGGCAAGGCAAGTTCAAACTCGCCCTCGGTTCATGCCAGAAGAGAGAAGAGACCGTTGGAGATATTTTAGAGGCAAGAAGAGTGGATTCAAATGGAAAGATCACATGTTCCTCTTAAGGGTTGAACCGTTGAGGACATGTCACTTTCATGTCTTGATCAGACCACCTCCTCGAGCAGAGTCCTTATTTTATTCTTTCTTTTGTACTTAGGCAAGCTTATTTTATTCATTCTCTGTATAGGCAACTTGCCTACTTAAGCATGTAACCGAGCCACACTTCAATTCAAGGAAACAAGTTTCCCTTCACTCTCTTTCTTAGTTTCGAGTATCTCTCTCTCTCTCTCTCGAGTTTACTTTCTTTCTCTCTGGTTCTTCACTCTGTTCTTCATTTTCTAACATGGTATCAGAGCTTAAACGCTCTTGAGCACCTAATCTCTTCCGCAAAGCTTCATTACTTCACTTTCTCTTTCACTTAATCGGTTTACTTTTTCAAAAATCTCTCACAAATCCTATTGTCCACCGGATAATAGCATTGTTCTTTCCGAGTTCTTTCTCTGGTTCTTGGTTGTTCTTACTCTCTTCTGTCCAACCTATCTCTTTCTAAGGCAGAAACCTGCTCACCATATTGTTACTTCTAAACCAAACACCCGGAACTTCTCTTTCTTTTGAGTACACCCTTTTACCCGCTGGACAAAAGCAAAGAGAAGATGGAGCAACACAAGCCAGTGATGATTCCGGTCACTTTGAAAGGTGCAAACTACCTCATCTGGTCTAGATTGGCCAAGACAGCCCTTGGAGGAAGGGGTCTATGGGAGCATATCACCTCAGGAGAAGCCCCAAGACATATTACTCAACGGGAAGATGGCAAGGAGGTTGTAGTGGTAGATGAAAGCAAATGGGGTCAGGAGGACCTTATGGTGCTGTCTATCTTGCAAAGCTCACTTGACACACCCATCATGGAGGCATACTCACATTGTGAAACCGCAAAACAATTGTGGGACACTCTACTCAAAGTTTATGGCAACACTTCAAACCTAACCAGAATCTTTGAAGTGAAGCGAGCCATAAACAACTTGCAACAAGAGGAGATGGACTTCACCAAACACCTTGGGAAGTATAGTCAGCTATGGGCAGAGCTAGAAGTGTTGAGACCTAGCACAACCGACCTCAATGTCATTGAAGAAAGGCGTGAGCAAGACAAGATCTTTGGGTTGCTTCTCACTCTCAACCAGAACTTCAATGATGTAATCAAGCACATCTTGAGGGCCAAGGAACTACCAAGTATGGATGATGTGTGTGCTCAGCTGCACAAGGAGCTAGGGTCAGAAGGTTTGTTTGGGGGTAAAGGAGAACTATCCATGGCCAACAAGGTAGAGAAGGTAGAAACCGGCTCAGCTCACAAGGCATACTACAAACCAAATGAGAAAAGAGTGACTTGTGAGCATTGCAAAAGGCAAGGACACTCTAAAGCCAACTGCTGGCTACTTCACCCGCATCTTAGACCACCCAAACACACCTCAGCAGCTAGAGCCCATGAAGCAAGAGGTCAGGAGGCACACCAACACCATGGAGCTGCACGCATTGGAGAGGATGGACGTGCTATGGTCTCCACAACTCATGTCATGGGTTCAACCTCTCAAGCAACGTCTCAACCACCTTCTGGTGACACTCTTATCACCAAGTCAGACATTGAAGCCCTCATAAAGGCTCTCAATGCAAACTCTGGTAACATAAACAGTAATGCTTTAAATTCTGTCCAAAATACTTTAAACACTACTAGACCTTTGATCATTGATTCAGGAGCCTCTCATCACATGATTAGAGATGCTAAGTTAATTAATGATATCAAACCGGCCTTAGGTAGTGTTGTCATTGCAAATGGGGATAAGGTTCCCATTGAGGGCATAGGAAATCTGAAACTGTTTGATAAGGAGTCTCAAGCTTTTTACATGCCTCAGTTTACATCTAACCTTTTATCTGTTAAGAGAGCCACTAATGACCTCAATTGCAATGTTATTTTTAGTCCTAATGAGGTTTGCTTTCAGGATATTAAAACTAGCAAGATGCTGGGCAAAGGTGTAAGCAAAGGAGAGCTCTATTTACTTGAAGACACCAAGCTTAGATCACATTTAAATACTGCTTTGAATTCTGCTTCTGCGTTTAATTCTTCTCTTCTACTTTAGCTAGTGATGTTTTATGGCATGCTAGATTAGGTCATCCTCACCCTCGTGCCTTAGGATTGATGTTACCTAATCTCTCTCTTAAAAATGAAAGTTGTGAGGCTTGTATTCTTGGTAAACATTGCAAGTCGGTTTTTCCTCAATCTATGACTATCTATGAGAAGTGTTTTGATTTAGTGCATTCTGATGTGTGGACTGCACCATGTGTGTCTAGAGAAAACCACAAGTACTTTGTTACATTCATAGATGAAAAATCGAAATACACATGGCTGACCTTGATACCAACTAAAGATAGAGTTTTAGAAGCATTTATCAACTTTCAAAACTATGTATCTAACCATTTCAATTCTAAGATCAAAATTTTTAGGTCTGATAATGGTGGAGAATACACAAGTCAAGCCTTTAAACATCACTTAGCTAAGCATGGCATTATCCACCAAACAAGCTGCCCATATACTCCTCAACAAAATGGAGTAGCTGAAAGGAAGAATCGCCATCTTATGGAAGTGGCAAGGAGCATGATGTTTCACACCAATGTCCCTAAAAGATTTTGGGGTGATGCTGTGGTCTCAGCTTGCTATCTCATCAATAGAATACCCACCAAAGTCCTCCAAAATGTCTCACCCTTTCAGGTATTAAACAAAATCAAACCTCCCATAGATCATTTGCGTGTGTTTGGTTGTGTTTGCTATGTCTTAATACCAGGGGAGCAACGCAATAAACTAGAAGCCAAGAGTGTCAAAGCCATGTTCATTGGCTATTCTCACACGCAGAAAGGGTATAAGTGCTACTCACCAGACACCAGGAAGGTCTTAGTCTCCAGGGATGTTAAGTTTGTGGAATCAAAAGGGTACTATGAGGAGAAGAATTGGGATAGCCTCAAAGACCTCTCCCATGGCCCCTCTGATAGAGCAAACAACTTGAGGACTATCTTGGAAAGCTTAGGAGTCACCAACTCTCAGTGTAATGGTGGACCATCTCCTGCTTCCCCAACACCAGAGCCAACCATGGATTCCACTCCTGAGGCTACTCCACCCACTGATGTTGATATCCACCTTGATCCTGAGGGGGGCAGTGAGTCTGAATCACAACAACACCCACCAGAAAGAGATTCAGAACCACATGATCAAGATGGAATACATGAGGCAGAGTCTGAACAGTCTAGTGAAGATCTAGAAGAAGAGGCAGTGGAACCGGCTATAGAAGCAGAGCAACACATCCAACCATTGAGAAGAAGTACCAGGGTGAGAAAGGATCCAGCTAATTGGATCAACACCAGAGTATACTTCAATAGTAATGCAGTTGCTCATCCCACACAAGCAACATGTTCTTTGGCGCATTATCCTCAAGAACATGTAGTCTTTATGGGTCAACTTGATCAAGAATATATACCAAGGACCTATGAAGAAGCAATAGAGGATGATGGGTGGAGAGAGTCTGTTGGTGCTGAAACTAAAGCAATGATAGACAATGATACTTGGTATGAATCTGAACTTCCAAAAGGCAAGAAGGCAGTGACAAGCAGATGGATATTCACCATTAAGTACCTAGCTAATGGGAAACCAGAAAGGAAGAAGACCAGATTGGTTGCAAGAGGTTTCACTCAAACATATGGAGAAGACTACAATGATACCTTTGCACCAGTGGCCAAGCTACACACAATAAGGATTATATTGTCCATAGCAGTGAACATGGAATGGGATCTCTGGCAAATGGATGTCAAGAATGCTTTCCTACAAGGAGAGCTAGAGGATGAAGTCTATATGCGTCCACCACCTGGTTTAGAGCATCTAGTCAAACCAGGAAATGTTCTGAGACTCAAGAAGGCAATCTATGGACTAAAGCAGTCTCCTAGAGCTTGGTACCACAAGCTAAGCACCACCTTGAATGGGAGAGGGTTCAGGAAGTCAGAGGCAGACCATACACTCTTCACCCTCACAAGCCAAGAAGGGATCGTGGTTATCCTCATCTATGTTGATGATATAATCATCACTGGAAACAACAAGGAAGGTATCATCTCTACTAAGTCTTTCCTCAAATCTACATTTGATATCAAAGATTTGGGAGAGTTAAAGTACTTCCTAGGGATTGAGATATGCCGCTCTAAAGAGGGGCTCCATCTATCCCAAAGGAAGTACACACTTGATCTGTTGAATGAGGCAGGTACTCTTGGAGGAAGAATAGCCAAAACTCCACTGGAAGATGGATACAAAGTTTTGCGTGAGGGGGAGTTTGAAGATGAGCCATTTGAGGATGCCAAGCTATATAGGAGAATGGTTGGGAAGTTGATCTACCTTACCATTACACGGCCAGATATCTGCTTTGCAGTTAACCAGATCAGTCAACATATGCAAGCTCCTAAGATTCATCATTGGAACATGGTGGATAGGATCTTAAGGTACTTGAGAGAAGCTCCGGGTCAAGGAGTCTGGATGGGATGCAACAAGAGCACAGAGATTGTAGGCTACTGTGATGCTGATTGGGCTGGTGATAGAATAGATAGGAGGTCCACATCAGGCTATTGCACATTCATTGGAGGCAACTTAGTAACCTGGAAGAGCAAGAAGCAAAAGGTGGTGTCATGTTCAAGTGCTGAGGCAGAATATAGGGCAATGAGGAAGCTGACAAGTGAGCTCATCTGGATCAGGAATCTACTTCTAGACTTGGGCATTGAAACCACTACTCCTATCACTATGCATTGTGATAATCAGGCTGCTATACACATAGCATCAAACTCGGTGTTCCATGAAAGAACCAAGCATATTGAAGTGGATTGTCATAAAGTAAGGCAAGCTGTGGAGCAGAAGATCATTCTACCTTGCTATACCAGAAGTGAAGATCAACTAGCAGACATCTTTACCAAGGGGGCAAGCACTAAAGTCTGTGAGTTCATACATCCAAGGTTGGGACTCATAGACTTATCCAGATCATGATCCCCTCAGCCATGAAACATCTACTCTTTTTCCTTGTGTGGTTTTATCCCAGTGGGTTTTACACACAAAGGTTTTAATGAGGGATGTGTTCATGGTTTCCAAGCTTAACCATGCTGTATGGCTGATGTGATCATGGAAAGCACCAAGGAATGGGAGCATGAACCTGAACATGAGGAGCTTGTAGCTGAGGATGCAACACTGAAGAATTGTGTGAAACAAGAAGAATACATTGGTCTTGGTTGAAGCTTGATCATCCAAGACACCTTAACCATCATTCAATCTATTCCACCTTCAAGCTGATCATCATCTAGGCAAGTAGGATTGTGTGTGCTCTTTTCCTCTCTTCCGGTTTTGTCCCACGTGGTTTTCTGGAGGAAGGTTTTTAACGAGGCCACAAGACTACTTCACATATCACCTAGAAGATGATCTCGGACCTACACATAAAGAACCTTATGCTATTTTATATTTCTAAGTTTTATGTTATTTTCAAACTTCAGTCTTTGTGTGTTTCCAAGAGGAGCCTATGTCTTTATTCCTCTTGCATTTTCGAGAGCTTGTGCATGTACAAGTCTCTCCCTTTATATATCTGGTCGAAATCTAATAAGAGGCATCCAATATTTCAGTCAAAAACTTGTTTCTTTCTTCTACTTCTCTGTCGAGTTGTATGAGAGTTTCTGGTGTGTAATATCCAGAGTTAAGGGCTTCTTATTTGATGTGTCATATCCAGATCAGTCGCCTAGGAGTATCAAGAGTCTCTTCATCCCTCTTGTGTCACCATTCGATCCACAAACCTTGATAAACTTGAGTCTCTGATTCGTTTATGCAAGGATCTATCCCATCTGTTCCAGAGAGCATCCTAGGATCTTATTAAGTGGTATCAGAGCAACTCTGGATAGGGAAGTTCTCGATCTCTCTTTGGTTTTCAAGTCGAAATTTTTGACTTCTCATAAAACCGATCGATCGATCTCTGTTTTGTTGTTGTTTTTCGTAGAATCTAATCATATTTTCGTTTGATATTGATCCATCTGTGTTGAATCCTGATAGATCTAAAAGTTCTTACCATATTTGGATTCAAAATAAACCGATCCGTGTGAAAGAAGCAATCGAATCGTTTGAACTGTTGAATCACCTGCGATTGAAGTTGTTTGCTTTAGCTTTGTGATCTAATCTGATTTGATCGTATTCATCTTAGGTTCTGATTTCATAAAACTTAAACTGATTAATCTGTTCTGAAGATTTGTCGATTGAATTCTCTGATCCGTGATCTGCAAGCTTGATCTTTTGAACCGTTTTGAAAAGCGAATATTGTTTTGATTGCTCAATCTATTTGAATCCTTTTTGAACAACTTACTTGTTTAAGTTCTTCCTGATTCAGGTACATGGTGAACGAATCAGAAGAGGAAGCAGAACTTGTAAGGCAGAACAAGCTACTGAGGGATCAAATGACTGATCAACTAAACCAAACGATGATCTCCACGGTTGCTGATATGATTAAGGCCAGTATAAGGGAACTCCGTGATGAACTAAGACTAGAGATGAGGCAGGCTACTGGTCAGGGGAACAGCAATGAGCCTAGAAGAGAAAGGGTGAATCAAACTCAACAAGAACCAGAAGAATCTAGGAGGAACCAGCGTGAGCATGCTGGATCACAAGAAACTGACAACTACTATGAACACCACCATAGCTCTTCTTCTAGAGACAGCCGGAGGAGACAAAGGCGTGATCATGAAAGCAAAGGCAATCACAGAAATAATTTTGCTGATCAAGAGCTGAAAATCCCTCCTTTCCATGGCAAAGATGACCCTGCTACATATGTGAAGTGGGAAGAGAAGATGGAGTTGATTTTCAATTGTCATAGCTATGCTGAAAGAAAGAAGGTTCAAATGGCTACTGCTGAGTTTTGTGGTTATGCCTTAAGCTGGTGGAATCAATTGGTAAAGTCCAGAAGACTTGACAGAAAAGAACCAGTAGAAACATGGCGTAAGCTGAGAGCTTTGATGCGTAGAGAGTATGTTCCCAGACAGTACCACAAGGAAGTACTTCGAAAACAACTATCTGAGACAAAGCCATGCTCTGCAAACTCAGTTCAGAAACAACAAGGCAGTGTGAAATCAAGTTCAACTAGTGTTATTGGATTATCTAGCCACAAGACAAGCTGGTTCAGTAAGGAGGAGATAAAGAAGCTAACTCAAGTGGGTATGGATGTGGTGAAGCAGTTCAGGAGGACCAACACAACACGCTCATCCATTGAAAAGAAGCATCAAGAACCAGTTACTACTGTCTCAGAACTCAAACTGGCAGAACCGGAATCAGCTGCACCTATTCAAGAAGAACGAGACAAAGCAACATCACCTATCTTTCATAAAGAAGAGCAGCCTGGTCAGAACGTCATCGTTCCCTTCAAACAAGACATGGTAGCAGAGGAGACACCCAAGGAACCACAAGCATATCAAGGAATGATGCATCTGATTGTCTTTGATCCATGTGAGTTCCAAAAGGCTTTATTTGGTACCTTTCTGATCAGTCCTTTTGTTTGGAACAAGACCAGAGAAATGGAGCTTCCAAGACACGAACTGGGCATGAAGAATGATGTATTTGAACCTGGAGGAGAGTTGTGGAATCACAGGAACAAGATTCAATTGATTGAGAAGAAACCAGCTTCAGAAAATTCTGTTTTTATTGATTTCTCACCCTCTGAAGATATAGTGTGGCACGTCTCAGCTCAGCAAGAATTTCACTCTGAAACAAATTGGAGAATGTCACCCGCTCTGTCATGGATCCAACAAGCCAGAAACCACAGCAAATGGCCACCTAATCATCAAGATATTGCTAATTTTGCAAAACATGCCGGTTTGGATCATTTCCAAGGGAAACTTCTATCTGATTGTGCTGGAAGGTTACAGACCTACTCATGGAGACCTGGAGCATATGATAGCATACTTATCATTCTTGAAGAGTGCTCTGTTCGTGCTAGAATCAGTTTGGATCATAAGGAGTTGGGAGTTGATCAAAAGGCCTTGATTCTTGATCATATCAAGATATGGAAGCCACCAGATATGCATCAGCTTCAATACTACTGCAGAGATTATCAGATCATGATGGGAGATAGAGGAGTCACTGGAAAGATTGGTGAAGTGATCACTGGATCAGGAAAAGAACTCATGTCGTCTTCTCAAATCAAAGAAAAGCCACCAGATACAATCAGTCTCCATCAGATTCAAAAGCAATGCACTCAAGGTCAAAATGTTTTCAAGTCTAGAATTTTTGAAAAGAGAGGCTATAAAGATGATGGGTTCCTGACTAAGTTGGAGCTGCAACAAAGAAACCTTAGAAGCTGTCTAGCCGCCAGCTTTGACATAGGATCAGTCCGTGGATCATATCTCATCAACCAAAGTGATTTAGGCCACGAAACAAACTGCATTAGAAACTTAATTCATCAGGACATCACGTCGAATTGGAATCATGTCCAAAGCTTCTCAGATGAAAGAGTTATGGATTTTACAACTCAGGTGATCTTGTCTGTACTTTATTTGAATTTTTCTGAGTTTAGAATATCTCAAACATATCTATGGCGACCAGGTGAGCATGCTAAGGTAAGTGATTATGTTTTCAAGAGTTCTTTTATCACTGATTGCATAGATATGATGCACTTGTGTTTGTCAAAAGAGCCATGTGCAGATTATGATGAAGCTTGGAAGCATACAAAAAGAAACAGCAAGTGTGAGGAAGACAAGAGGTTCAAACCCCCTGATTTGGACCAGGACAAGCACCAAGACGTCCATGTCTTCATGATCATCAAAGAAGCACCTCCAGACGCAGCATACAAGCCAAAACCGAGCAAAAACCAATTTGGGATAAGACTCTTACTCTTTGATAGATTTTCATGTACTAATTCGTCTTGTTTCAATGTATCAGGTTTGAGGAATGCATCAAGTGAAGATGATCCAGATTTGAGGACAAATCTTTTTGAAGAGGGAGGGGATGATGTGATCATGGAAAGCACCAAGGAATGGGAGCATGAACCTGAACATGAGGAGCTTGTAGCTGAGGATGCAACACTGAAGAATTGTGTGAAACAAGAAGAATACATTGGTCTTGGTTGAAGCTTGATCATCCAAGACACCTTAACCATCATTCAATCTATTCCACTTTCTAGAGAGAGAGCCGTCAAGGAGAAAAGATAACTTGTTGATTAAAAGATGGATGAGTACAATAGGGTTTAGAGACCCATTTAAATAAGGAGAAACCAGAGAACATGCTCTCTAGGGTTTCGGAAATAAGCAAAAAGGAAACTATAGTTTAAGTTTAACATAAGCTTTAAAATGAAATAAAATGTAAACTTCTTTAGCCTTGGACCGAGATGGGGCCTAAGTGATGTGAAGACAAGTTGTGGCCTCGTTAAAAACCTTCCTCCGGAAAACCTCGTGGGACAAAACCAAAAGCAAGGAAAAGAGCACGCACCCCATGTCTTGCCTAGACACTAACTCAGCTTGATGTAGAGATGGCTTGAATGGTGATCAAGACATCTCGGATCAGACCTTGTCCAAGACTTTCTTGTTGTGGATGTGAAGTGAGTAATCCAACAACATTCTCTTTAAGCTTCTTGACTCTGGAACGAGTCATGGGACCTTCAGGAATGGCTAGAGCATCATCACCAGGCTGTTGGTGCAATTGTTAGAATGAAGATAAATAATACTGGTGAAGAGACCAAGCATGAAAGATGAAGCATCCAGAGCAAGTTTGAATATGTTCGTACAGTCTTGGCGCGCAAGTATCAAATCCTAACCTAGAGTGTCTTGGAAGTCAAGGCAAGTGGGGAACTCGTCCAGCTGAGTCTTATGAAGCATATTTGAAGTTTAAAATAGAGATCAGGCCGTTGGAGAGAGATCAAACAAGTTGGGATTTAAATAGAGTAAAAGTCACATGTGCATAAGAGGATGAGCCTGCTGTCACTTTCACCCAACCAGACTGTGCCCATCTCTCTCTCCTGTCACTCTCACTCCCTCTGGTCGAGATTCACCTTGGCTGCATCCTCCTGGCAGCATCAGAAACCCTACAATAATATTAGTTTAGTAAATCTGTACTTTAATTATAGTTTAATATGTTGCAAGTTGTAATCTGGCTATAAAGCCACTCCATGTGTATTCTGAAACCTCTAAGCAAAGAGGAGTTCTCTTTCTTCACTATTCTCTGGTTCCATACTCTCTTAGTCTCTCATTCTCTCTAATCTCTCTGGTTACACACGAACTCCCCCTCTTTGATACTCAAGAACACTCTCATACTTTCATACTCTTCACTGCATTCTCTTTGATTCTCACTTAATCTCTTCATTCTCTTTCTCTTAGTTTCGACCATACTTTGTCTCTACATCACTCTCACACCTAAATTCATCTATTCTCACATGGTATCAGAGCTCTCAAGCTCCTGAAAACCTATAAAGCTTCCGCAAATCTGTTTCTGTTCAATCATCTCTTTCAAACCCTGTTTTGTTCCATCCTTGTATCCTCTGGTCCAAAGGTTTTCCAGGAGGGAAAAATCTCACCAGAACTCAAGATAAAGGAGGTATTTAGTATCTGGAACTCAAGAAAGCTTCAGCTCAGTCAAGCAAGTTTCTTCAAAGTCCAGATTCAAGCTCAGTCTCTCGCAAATCAGTGGGTACTCTCTATTGTCCACTGGTCCAAAACTCTCCAAGATGGAGAACACAAGAACTATGGCGACTCCAATGGTGATCCCTGTGGTGCTAAATGGCTCAAACTACCTCCTCTGGTCCAGGCTTGTGAAGACTGCCTTGGAGGAAAAGGCTTGTGGAACCATTGTACACAAGCAGCTGCATCTAACCTTGGAAATGGAGGGAAATGGCAACAAGAAGATCTCATGGTTTTGTTCATTCTCCAAAGCTCTCTTGAGGCTTCCATTATGGAGGCTTACTCATATTGTGAGAGTGCTAAAGAGCTTTGGGAGACTCTCCACAAGGTTTATGGTAACTCATCCAACTTGAGCCAAGTGTATGAGCTCAAGAAGGCCATAAACGACCTGTCTCAGGAGGAGATGGAGTTTACTGACCACTTTGGAAGGTTCAGGTCCCTTTGGGCTGAGCTTGATATGCTAAGACCATCTACAACAGACCCAAACATCCTCAATAAAAGAAGAGAGCAAGACAAAGTGTTTGGGCTATTCCTCACTCTTCATCCAGCCTTCAATGATATAGTTAAGCACATACTGAGGTCAGACAAGCTGCCATCTCTTGAAGAAGTGTGCTCTCAAATTCAAAAGGAACAAGGGTCACACGATTTGTTTGAAGGAAAGGAGTCTCCTTCCCTTGCCAATCAAGCAGATGCTTCTCCTCAGTCACCAAAGACTTATTACAAGAAGGAGGAGAGGAGGGGAATCAAGTGTGAGCACTGCAAGCGAGATGGTCATACCAAGGAGAAGTGTTGGGACCTTCACCCACACCTCAAACCTTCTAAGTTCAGATGAACCATGGCCATGGAGGTTCAAGGAACTAGCTCAGGTTCCTTGGCTGTAAGTTAACCTCTTAAAATCTAATAAGAGCTTGCTTAATTGTTTAAATTGTTTCTTGTTGTGTTTAGTAACTTAGGAACAGTTTAATGGTACTAGAGTTGTTGAACCTAGTTTCTGTCCCATGATACTTAAACATTGTGTGTGCATTGTTATAGGAGTTTGCTAGTATGGTCATGTCTAGTTCATGTCCTAGTTTAATTATTTGTGTTGTGTGAATTGTTTTGTTCTTGGGACAGGTTCAAGTGCTAGAGTTGTTGAACCTAGTTTATGTCCCATAATTCAAAAACTGTGTGTGTTGTTCTGTTTTGAATTTTTTCTAAGCTTGCTAGCATGGTTATGACTAGTTATTGCTTTAGATTAATTATTTGTGTTCAGAATGGTCTAGGCGAGTTGTCTAGAACCTGATGTGTGTCTTGTTGCATTGCTAGAGGTCTAGGAGAGTCTCCTGGTCTTTAATGCATTTATAAATTAAGTCTCATCTTGTTTTGCATCCATATGTTGTTCCTGGTCCTGTGATGCATTCTTAAACTGGTTAAGGTGATTAGATGAGTTTTCTAGTCACTGTTTTGTCATTTATAATCTGTGTTTGCTTAAATGATCATAAAAATTAGCCTAAATGTCTTGTACTTGATGAGTTATCATGGTTGAGCGTTTAGTGAATTATATGCATGGTTTAGGACTGAATGAGTTGTTTAGCTTCTGCCATTGCATTGTTTAAAAGTTGGGGATCAGACTTGGTGAGTTACCAAGGTCTGATCCTCTTGTGTGGTCTAATTCTTGCTGGAGTTTGAGTGTTGTTTCAGGTACACAAGAGGTGTCCACTGTCCATCACCAATCCAAGACAAAGAAGAAGGCTTTGCCCATGAGTTCAGAGCCTACAGAGTTTGTATATTCCTGACCATGGAGAGATCACTTGTGTGTAGAGAACCGGTTGATTTAAGCGCAGGCCATTTGGTTGTTGAGCTCCTGGTTCCAAGAGACACACAAGGAAGAGTTGTTCTAGGCAGTGGAGAGGAGATCAAGGGAGGAGGAACTGGTTGACTTAAGCGCAGCTGTTGGGGTGATGCGCTCCTGGTCCTAGCTCAGTCTTGCTCACTTCCAAGCTTGGTCCATCCCTATACTCTCTGGATCACGCTTGAGGAGGGGTAATGAAGAAGCAATCCTGAAGATCCAGCCGCCACAAGCCATTGGCAAGCTGTGGAGTTCACACTTGCATTATAAACCAGATCAAAGAAGACTCAAGGAACTCACTGTCCCAATGCAAGCTTGGTCCTTCATTATTCTCAGTCCCAAGCATGAGATTGAGCTTCCATGATCTGAGTATTGTCTTACCAAGTGGGGAACTCAAGTGGAGTTCGCTCCCCACCATACTTATGAAAGGGAAGCACCTTAAACTCATCTCAATACATTCATTATTGTCCTTATACTTAATTGTTATTGAGCTTAGTGTGATGAGTGCATTTCCTCAAGACTGATGCACCTTTGGGATAATGTATCAGGTACCTTACTTGGTGATCTATGAAGCAGAAGCTGGTGGTCTTTAAAACTCCTTGAAGTGGCGAGTAGTCAGAAGAAAGGGGGAGACACAACCAGCCTAAAGAAGTGATCCAAGATGTTGATGTGGGCAAGCTGTGGAGTTTATTGACAAAGTATATAATCAAATAAGAGGAAGAAAGAATCGGATGCAAGTGAAGAAGAAGCAGAGTTGAACTTGCTTGAGTTACAAGTATGTCCGTACAATGCTTGACTCATAAGGCACCTCAGCTCAACCTAACGTGTCTTAGGAGGCAAGGCAAGTTCAAACTCGCCCTCGGTTCATGCCAGAAGAGAGAAGAGACCGTTGGAGATATTTTAGAGACAAGAAGAGTGGATTCAAATGGAAAGATCACATGTTCCTCTTAAGGGTTGAACCGTTGAGGACATGTCACTTTCATGTCTTGATCAGACCACCTCCTCGAGCAGAGTCCTTTAGTTTATTCTTTCTTTTGTACTTAGGCAAGCTTATTTTATTCATTCTCTGTATAGGCAACTTGCCTACTTAAGCATGTAACCGAGCCACACTTCAATTCAAGGAAACAAGTTTCCATTCACTCTCTTTCTTAGTTTCGAGTATCTCTCTCTCTCTCTCTCGAGTTTACTTTCTTTCTCTCTGGTTCTTCACTCTGTTCTTCATTTTCTAACAGAGTTCACACTTGTACCATTATTTGAGGCCATGATCCAGAGCCTAAGGACTCCACCATGAGTTGTCTGAAGTTCCTTAGGCTCACTGGCCAATCCCTAGGCTTTGAAGAACTCTACTCTTTTCCTTAGTTGGTTTTGTCCCAAATGGGTTTTCTGGCTAAGGTTTTTAATGAGGGAGCTTCTTCAAGGTTCCAAGCTTGTCCAAGGATCTCCTATGGTCAAGCTTGAGGGGGAGTGTTAGAATGAAGATAAATAATACTGGTGAAGAGACCAAGCATGAAAGATGAAGCATCCAGAGCAAGTTTGAATCTTTCCGTACAGTCTTGGCGCGCAAGTATCAAATCCTAACCTAGAGTGTCTTGGAAGTCAAGGCAAGTGGGGAACTCGTCTAGCTGAGTCTTATGAAGCATATTTGAAGTTTAAAATAGAGATCAGGCCGTTGGAGAGAGATCAGAAAAGTTGGGATTTAAATAGAGTAAAAGTCACATGTGCATAAGAGGATGAGCCTTCTGTCACTTTCACCCAACCAGACTGTGCCCATCTCTCTCTCCTGTCACTCTCACTCCCTCTGGTCGAGATTCACCTTGGCTGCATCCTCCTGGCAGCATCAGAAACCCTAAAATAATATTAGTTTAGTAAATCTGTACTTTAATTATAGTTTAATATGTTGCAAGTTGTAATCTGGCTATAAAGCCACTCCATGTGTATTCTGAAACCTCTAAGCAAAGAGGAGTTCTCTTTCTTCACTATTCTCTGGTTCCATACTCTCTTAGTCTCTCATTCTCTCTAATCTCTCTGGTTACACCCGAACTCCCCCTCTTTGATACTCAAGAACACTCTCATACTTTCATACTCTTCACTGCATTCTCTTTGATTCTCACTTAATCTCTTCATTCTCTTTCTCTTAGTTACGACCATACTTTGTCTCTACATCACTCTCACACCTAAATTCATCTATTCTCACAGCAATGTGGCTTCATGTGGCTCATCTAGACTCTCCTTGGTCTCCTTAGTGATCCGGTCCATGATCACATCAGATTCATTCTGGTTTTATTTGTATCAAGAATAAATTGCCAAATCTCCAAACAGGATAAACTGGAATCACTACGGTTAAAAGTGGGATAACTTCTTCATCATAAGTCCAATGATATTGATTCAACTTCAGGATGATTCTACACTGATTTATGAGTCCAAATCAAGCTTCTTACATCGTGATTCATTCTGAATTTAATGGTATCAAGAATAAGTTGCCAAATCTCCAAAGAGGGCAAACTGGAATCACTTCGGTTAAAAGTGGAATAACTTCTTCATCATAAGTCCAATGATATTGATTCAACTTCAGGGTGATTCTACACTGATTAATGAGTCCAAATCAAGCTTCTTACATCGTGATTCATTCTGGTTTTATTAGTATCAAGAATAAATTCCCAAATTTCCAAACAGGACAAACTGGAATCACTTCGGTTAAAAGTGGGATAACTTCTTCATCATAACTCCTATGATCTTGAGTCAACTTCAGGGTGATTCAACACTGATTTATGAGTCCAAATCAAGCTTCTTACATCGTGATTCATTCTCGTTTTATTAGTATCAAGAAGAAATTGCCAAATCTCCAAACATGGCAAACTAGAATCACTTCGGTTAAAAGTGGGATAACTTCTTCATCATAACTCCAATGATATCGATTCAACTTCAGGGTGACTCTACACTTATTAATGAGTCCAAATCAATTTTCTTACATCGTGATTCATTTTGGTTTAATTAGTATCAAAAATAAATTCCCAAATCTCCAAACAGGGCAAACTGGAATCACTTCGGTTAAAAGTGGGATAACTTCTTCATCATAAGTCCAATGATATTGATTCAACTTCAGGATGATTCTAAACTGATTTATGAGTCCAGATCAAGTTTCTCACATCGTGATTCATTCTGGTTTTATTTGTATCAAGAATAAATTGCAAATCTCCAAACAGGGTAAACTGGAATCACTACGGTTAAAAGTGGGATAACTTCTTCATCATAAGTCCAATGATATTGATTCAACTCAGGGTGATTCTAAACTGATTAATGAGTCCAAATCAAGCTTCTTACATCGTCATTCATTCTGGTTTTATTAGTATCAAGAATAAATTCCCAAATCTCCAAACAGGGCAAACTGGAATCACTTCGGTTAAAAGTGGGATAACTTCTTCATCATAAGTCCAATGATATTCATTCAACTTCAGGATGATTATAAACTGATTTATGAGTCCAGATCAAGCTTCTTACATCGTGATTCATTCTGGTTTTATTTGTATCAAGAAGAAATTGCCAAATCTCCAAACAGGGTAAACTGGAATCACTACGGTTAAATGTGGGATAACTTCTTCATCATAAGTCCAATGATATTGATTCAACTTCAGGATGATTCTACACTGACTTATGAGTCCAAATCAAGCTTCTTACATCGTGATTCATTCTGGTTTTATTTTTATCAAGAAGAAATTGCCAAATCTCCAAACAGGGCAAACTGGAATCACTTCGGTTAAAAGTGGGATAACTTCTTCATCATAACTCCAATGATATTTATTCAACTTCAGGGTGATTCTACACTGATTAATGAGTCCAAATCAAGCTTCTTACATCGTGATTCATTCAGGTTTTATTATTATCAAGAATAAATTCCCAAATTTCCAAACAGGGCAAACTGGAATCACTTCGGTTAAAAGTGGGATAACTTCTTCATCATAACTCCTATGATCTTGAGTCAACTTCAGGGTGATTCGACACTGATTTATGAGTCCAAATCAAGCTTCTTACATCGTGATTCATTCTCGTTTTATTAGTATCAAGAATAAATTCCCAAATTTCCAAACAGGGCAAACTGGAATCACTTCGGTTAAAAGTGGGATAACTTCTTCATCATAACTCCTATGATCTTGAGTCAACTTCAGGGTGATTCAACACTGATTTATGAGTCCAAATCAAGCTTCTTACATCGTGATTCATTCTCGTTTTATTAGTATCAAGAAGAAATTGCCAAATCTCCAAACAGGGCAAACTAGAATCACTTCGGTTAAAAGTGGGATAACTTCTTCATCATAACTCCAATGATATTGATTCAACTTCAGGGTGACTCTACACTGATTAATGAGTCCAAATCAAGCTTCTTACATCGTGATTCATTTTGGTTTAATTAGTATCAAAAATAAATTCCCAAATCTCCAAACAGGGCAAACTGGAATCACTTCGGTTAAAAGTGGGATAACTTCTTCATCATAAGTCCAATGATATTGATTCAACTTCAGGATGATTCTAAACTGATTTATGAGTCCAGATCAAGTTTCTTACATCGTGATTCATTCTGGTTTTATTTGTATCAAGAATAAATTGCCAAATCTCCAAACAGGGTAAACTGGAATCACTACGGTTAAAAGTGGGATAACTTCTTCATCATAAGTCCAATGATATTGATTCAACTCAGGGTGATTCTAAACTGATTAATGAGTCCAAATCAAGCTTCTTACATCGTCATTCATTCTGGTTTTATTAGTATCAAGAATAAATTCCCAAATCTCCAAACAGGGCAAACTGGAATCACTTCGGTTAAAATTGGGATAACTTCTTCATCATAAGTCCAATGATATTCATTCAACTTCAGGATGATTATAAACTGATTTATGAGTCCAGATCAAGCTTCTTACATCGTGATTCATTCTGGTTTTATTTGTATCAAGAAGAAATTGCCAAATCTCCAAACAGGGTAAACTGGAATCACTACGGTTAAATGTGGGATAACTTCTTCATCATAAGTCCAATGATATTGATTCAACTTCAGGATGATTCTACACTGACTTATGAGTCCAAATCAAGCTTCTTACATCGTGATTCATTCTGGTTTTATTTTTATCAAGAAGAAATTGCCAAATCTCCAAACAGGGCAAACTGGAATCACTTCGGTTAAAAGTGGGATAACTTCTTCATCATAACTCCAATGATATTTATTCAACTTCAGGGTGATTCTACACTGATTAATGAGTCCAAATCAAGCTTCTTACATCGTGATTCATTCTGGTTTTATTAGTATCAAGAATAAATTCCCAAATTTCCAAACAGGGCAAACTGGAATCACTTCGGTTAAAAGTGGGATAACTTCTTCATCATAACTCCTATGATCTTGAGTCAACTTCAGGGTGATTCGACACTGATTTATGAGTCCAAATCAAGCTTCTTACATCGTGATTCATTCTCGTTTTATTAGTATCAAGAATAAATTCCCAAATTTCCAAACAGGACAAACTGGAATCACTTCGGTTAAAAGTGGGATAACTTCTTCATCATAACTCCTATGATCTTGAGTCAACTTCAGGGTGATTCAACACTGATTTATGAGTCCAAATCAAGATTCTTACATCGTGATTCATTCTCATTTTATTAGTATCAAGAAGAAATTGCCAAATCTCCAAACAGGGCAAACTAGAATCACTTCGGTTAAAAGTGGGATAACTTCTTCATCATAACTCCAATGATATTGATTCAACTTCAGGGTGACTCTTCACTGATTAATGAGTCCAAATCAAGCTTCTTACATCGTGATTCATTTTGGTTTAATTAGTATCAAAAATAAATTCCCAAATCTCCAAACAGGGCAAACTGGAATCACTTCGGTTAAAAGTGGGATAACTTCTTCATCATAAGTCCAATGATATTGATTCAACTTCAGGATGATTCTAAACTGATTTATGAGTCCAGATCAAGTTTCTTATATCGTGATTCATTCTGGTTTTATTTGTATCAAGAATAAATTGCCAAATCTCCAAACAGGGTAAACTGGAATCACTACGGTTAAAAGTGGGATAACTTCTTCATCATAAGTCCAATGATATTGATTCAACTTCAGGATGATTCTACACTGATTTACGAGTCCAAATCAAGCTTCTTACATCGTGATTCATTCTGGTTTTATTGGTATCAAGAATAAATTCCCAAATCTCCAAACAGGACAAACTGGAATCACTTCGGTTAAAAGTGGGATAACTTCTTCATCATAACTCCTATGATCTTGAATCAACTTCAGGGTGATTCGACACTGATTTATGACTCCAAATCAAGATTCTTACTTCGTGATTCATTCTGGTTTCATTTGTATCAAGAATAAATTCCCAAATCTCCAAACAGGACAAACTGGAATCACTTCGGTTAAAAGTGGGATAACTTCTTCATCATAAGTCCAATGATATTGATTCAACTTCAGGATGATTCTAAACTGATTTATGAGTCCAGATCAAGTTTCTTACATCGTGATTCTAATATGATCCTAGGATGTTGCTCTGGATCAGATGGGATAGATCCTTGCCTAAACGAATCAGAGACTCAAGTTTATCAAGGTATGTGGATCGATTGGTGACACAAAGAGATGCGGATGGACTCCTTGATACTCCTAGGATCTAGATCAGATATGACACACCAAACTAGAACCCTTAGACGCCGGATATGACTCACCAGCAAGCTCTCACACTCGACAAAGAAGAGAGAAAGTGATGTGATCATGGACCGGATCATTAAGGAAGACAATGGGGAGAGTTTAGATGAGCAACATGAAGCCACAATGCATCAACCATTTGATGAAGATGCTCTAACCATTCATGAAGGTCCCATGACTCGTTCCAGAGTCAAGAAGCTTAATGAGAATGTTGTTGGATTACTCACTTCACATCCACAACAAGAAGGTCTTGGACAAGGTTTGATCCGAGATGTCTTGATCACCATTCAAGCCATCTCTACACCAAACTGAGGTAGTGTCTAGGCAGACATGGAGTGCGTGCTCTTTTCCTTGCTTTTGGTTTTGTCCCACGAGGTTTTCTAGAAGGAAGGTTTTTAACGAGGCCACAACATGTCTACAAATCACCTAAGTGCTACACTCGGTCCAAGACTAATAGAAGTGCATTTTTATTTCATTTAACTTATAAACTATAGTTTTGCTTTCTTTCCTTTTTTGGTTCTTAGTCGAAAACCCTAGAGGCATGTCTCTGGTTTCTTATTTAAAGGGTGCCTTATGCCCTATTGTACTCATCGATTCTTTTCTATACAAGTTATTCATCTTTTGCGGCTCTCTCTCTCTCTAAAAGAAGTGTGCCGAGTTCTGGTGTGTCATATCCAGAGTTAAGGGTGCTTAGTTTGGTGTGTAATATCCAAACCATTCATCTAGGAGTATCAAGAGTTCATTCATCCCTCTTGTGTCACCATCCGATCCACACGCCTTGAAGGACTTGAGTCTTTTGATTCGTTCTTGCAAGGATTATCCATTCCCATCAACCAAAGAGCATCCTAGGGACGCATCAAGTGGTATCAGAGCAACTTTGGTTGGGAAGTACTCGTTCTCTCTTTGTTTTTGATTCTTGTTTGATTTCTTGTTTACTTTTGTTACTCGCATCCGTGTAGCATCTTGTGTTCCCGGTTGTGTTCTTTTGTGATTCAATCCGTGTTCATTCTAAAGTTAACTTGAATAAGCATTAGAACTCTTTTACCTTAGGGCTGCTCGTGACTGCATGAAAGTTTAGACAAGGATTTTAGACTTTCCTTATTTGGACTCATCCGGAAACCCTAGTGAGAGAAAAACCCTAGTCGCATACCTTTGCTTGTCGATTGCTTTGTGTCTTGCTCTGAGTTGTTTATCACCTAGAACACGAGTAAAAGAAGCTTGTTAGGTTGCTAGGAAAGCTTATAAGAGTTTAGGAAAAAGATTAGAACTTGTTCCATTTTGCTTGAACCGATTTCCTTTTCTTAGGCGATTTCCATTTCACTTTGTCTTGCTTTGTACGATTCTTTGTTTTTCCTTTTTACTTGTTTTTCTTTTCCTTTTTGCTTGTCTCCTTCCCTAGAACTCTTTACTGGTTGTCTTGTTTGTATTTAAGCAGGTACAATGGTGTCCGAGTCTGAGGAAGAGGCTGAACTCGTCAGGAGAAACAAACTCCTCATGGAAGCTATGACCAATCAACTTAACCAAAGTATGGTGGCAACCATGACCGAGATGATGAGGACCAACCTCAATGACATCAGGAGAGAACTGAGAGAAGACATAAGGAGAGCTACTAGTCACTTACCAAACCAAGAGACTAGGAGAGAAGAGAGACCACAAGCGGCACACCAAGCACATCGCCAAACCACTCGCCAAGAGCATGATGGTTATGAGGAGACTGATGACGAGTATGATCACCTCAGCTCATCCTCAAGAAGACCTAGACGTGCCCATGAGAGAAGAGTGAATCAAGGTGATGATCTTGCTGGTTTGAAGATCAAAATACCCCCATTCCATGGCAAGGCTGATCCGGATGCATATCTTGAATGGGAGAAGAAGATTGAGCTAGTCTTCCAGTGCAAGCAATACACCAACCACAAGAAGATTCAAATTGCTGCCACTGAGTTCTATGACTATGCCTTGAGTTGGTGGGATCAATACCTCACAACTCGTAGAAGGAATGGAGAAGAACCGGTTGAGACTTGGACAGAGATGAAGTCAATCATGCGCAAGAGGTTTGTTCCAAGCCATTACCTTAGAGACTTGCACCACCGGTTGAGGAAGCTTACACAAGGTTCTAGATCAGTGGAGGAGTATTACCAAGAGATGGAGTTGCTTATGTTGAGGGCCAACATATCAGAGGATAGAGAAGCAACCATGTCACGGTTCCTTTGTGGCTTAAACCGAGAGATACAAGACAATGTTGAGATGCAACATTATGTGGAGCTAGAAGAGATGCTACACAAGGCCATTCTTGTTGAGCAACAACTCAAGAGGAGAGGGCACTCACGCAATCAGTATGGCTCCAACCGGTTACACCACAACAAGGAAGAGAAGACACCTTATGCTAAGGAGTCTAAACCATTCCAAAAGGACAACAAGTCCTATCCAAGAGAAGAGGCCAAACCGATCAGTGCTCTTGACAAGGGCAAAGGCAAGGTTGAGGCATCTAGTTCCAGAGCTCGTGATGTCAAGTGCTTCAAGTGCCAAGGAAGAGGACACTATGCCAATGAGTGTACCAACAAGAGAGTTATGTTCTTGCGAGAAGATGGAGAGTACACCTCAGGAGAAGACAACACCGAGTCTGACCAAGAAGACACTGAGGAAGAGCTTGAAGAAGGACCAGTCCAGGGGAAGCTTTTAGTAGCAAGAAGACTTCTAAGCTTGCAAAACAAGGCTGAGGAGCTAGAGCAGCGTGAGAACCTCTTCTACACCCGGTGCTTGGTCCAAGGAAAAGTGTGCAGCCTCATTGTAGATGGAGGAAGTTGTGTGAATGCTGCGAGTGAGACAATGGTCCAGAAGTTGGGTTTGAAGGTTCAAAAGCATCCCAAGCCATACCGGTTACAATGGCTGAATGAAGAAGGCACCATGAAGGTCTCAAGTCAAGTTCTTATCCCCTTATCCATTGGGAGATATGAAGATGAAGTCTTGTGTGATGTGTTGCCAATGCAAGCTGGTCACATACTCCTTGGAAGGCCATGGCAATCTGATAGGCGTGTGATCCATGATGGCTTCACCAACAAGCATTCCTTTCTGTTCAAGGGCAAGAAGACTACACTGGTTCCCTTGACACCCAAGGAAGTGCAACAAGATCAAGTTCAACTCCAAAAGAAGAAGGAGATTGATCTAAAACCGGCTGGAACTAAGCAGCCAAACTTCTATGCAAACATGGGTGATATCAAAAGAACTCTCAACTCTAAACAATCAGCTATATTACTTGTGTTTAAGGAGACTCTCTTGAACTTAACTGATCCTACACCGGTGTATCCGAGTGAGATGGTTTCTCTTTTACAGGAGTTCCAAGATGTGTTTCCAGAGGACAATCCCATTGGTTTACCACCATTGAGAGGGATTGAGCACCAGATAGACTTTGTGCCAGGATCAACACTTCCAAACCGTCCAGCATATAGAAGCAATCCGGTTGAGACCAAGGAGTTGCAAAGACAAGTGGAAGAACTCATGGAGAAGGGCTATATCCGAGAGAGTTTGAGCCCATGTGCTGTACCAGTGCTCCTAGTGCCTAAGAAGGATGGTACATGGCGTATGTGTGTTGATTGTAGATCAATCAACAACATCACAGTGAAGTATCGCCACCCTATCCCTAGACTTGATGATATGCTTGATGAATTGCATGGTTCTTGCATCTTTTCTAAGATTGATTTAAAAAGTGGTTATCATCAGATTAGGATGAAAGAAGGAGATGAATGGAAAACTGCATTTAAAACTAAGCATGGATTATATGAGTGGTTAGTTATGCCATTTGGATTAACCAATGCACCTAGTACATTCATGAGGTTAATGAATCATGTGCTTAGATCATTCATAGGCATTTCGGTTGTAGTATACTTTGATGACATCTTAGTGTATAGCAAGAACCTAGAAGAGCATTTAGATCATCTTAAGGCTGTCTTGAGTGTTCTAAGGAATGAGAAGCTTTATGCCAACCTAAAGAAGTGCACCTTTTGCACGGATAACTTGGTTTTCCTAGGCTTTGTTGTGAGTGCAGATGGAGTTAAGGTTGATGAAGAGAAGATCAAGGCAATCAAGGAATGGCCGAGTCCAACCTCAGTAGGAGAAGTGAGGAGCTTCCATGGACTTGCCGGCTTCTATAGAAGATTTGTCAAGGACTTTAGCACCATTGCAGCTCCCTTAACTGAAGTTATAAAGAAGGAAGTGGGGTTCAAGTGGGGAGAAGCCCAAGAGAAGGCTTTCCAGAGCCTAAAAGAGAAGCTTACTCAATCACCTCTTCTTATGCTTCCTGACTTTGCTAAAACTTTTGAAATAGAATGTGATGCATCAGGAATTGGTATTGGTGCCGTGTTGATGCAGGATAGGAAACCCATTGCATACTTCAGTGAGAAGCTTGGAGGAGCCACACTCAACTATGCAACATATGACAAAGAACTCTATGCCTTGGTGAGGGCATTACAAACGTGGCAACACTACTTGTGGCCCAAAGAGTTTGTCATCCACACTGATCATGAGTCCCTCAAGTATCTAAAAGGGCAGAGTAAGCTTAGCAAGAGACACGCAAGGTGGGTTGAATTCATTGAGACCTTCCCATACGTGATCAAGTATAAACAAGGTAAGGAGAATGTAGTTGCTGATGCACTATCTCGGAGGTATGTTCTCTTGACCACTCTAGATGCTAAGATACTTGGATTTGAGCAGATAAAAGACATGTATGATACTGATCATGACTTCAAGGAAGCTTATGCTTCATGTGCTAAGTTTGCCTCAGGGCATTACTTTAGAAAGGATGATTACTTGTTCTATGACAATAGATTGTGTGTGCCTAATTGCTCTTTGAGAGATCTTTTTGTCAGGGAATCCCATGGGGGCAGTCTAATGGGACACTTTGGGATTGCCAAGACTCTAAAAGTTTTACAGGATCACTTCTATTGGCCGCATATGAAGAGAGATGTGGAGAGGATATGTGAAAGGTGTGCTACTTGCAAGCATGCCAAGTCCCAAGTTCAAAACCAGGGTTTGTATACTCCTTTACCTATTCCACACCATCCCTGGAATGACATTTCTATGGATTTCATTGTTGGTTTGCCTAGAACTAGGACTGGAAAGGATTCAATCTTTGTTGTAGTTGATAGGTTCTCTAAGATGGCACATTTCATAGCATGTCATAAGACTGATGATGCATTGCATATAGCTAACTTGTTCTTTAAGGAGGTTGTACGTTTGCATGGCATGCCTAGAACCATAGTTTCTGATAGGGACACTAAGTTTCTTAGTTACTTTTGGAAGACACTTTGGTCTAAGTTAGGCACTAAGCTTTTGTTCTCTACTACATGTCATCCACAAACTGATGGGCAAACTGAGGTAGTTAATAGGACATTAGGGACACTCCTGCGTGCATTCATTAGAAAGAACTTAAGAACATGGGAAGAATACTTACCACATTGTGAATTTGCATACAATCATGCTATGCATTCTGCCTCTAAGTATTCACCCTTTGAAATTGTTTATGGGTTCAATCCCACCTCTCCTTTGGATCTAATGCCTTTACCTGAGTGTGAAAGGACAAGTCTAGATGGCAAGAAGAAAGCCGAGTTGGTTCAACAGATTCATGAGAAGGCTAGACAAAACATTGAGCAGAAGACCAAGCTTATGAGAAGCAAGCAAACAAGGGGAGACGTGTGAGGACCTTTGAAGTTGGTGACCAAGTTTGGTTGCACCTAAGGAAGGATAGGTTCCCCAACGAGAGGAAGTCCAAACTGATGCCAAGGGTTGATGGACCCTTTGAGATCATCCACAAGATCAATGACAATGCCTACAAGCTTGATCTCCAAGGTAAGTACGATGTATCAAATAGCTTCAATGTCACTGACTTGGCTCCTTTTGTTGTAGATGGACCTGATTTGAGGACAAATCCTTTTCAAGAGGGAGGGGATGATGTGATCATGGACCGGATCACTAAGGAAGACAATGGGGAGAGTTTAGATGAGCAACATGAAGCCACAATGCATCAACCATTTGATGAGGATGCTCTAACCATTCATGAAGGTCCCATGACTCGTTCCAGAGTCAAGAAGCTTAATGAGAATGTTGTTGGATTACTCACTTCACATCCACAACAAGAAGGTCTTGGACAAGGTTTGATCCGAGATGTCTTGATCACCATTCAAGCCATCTCTACACCAAACTGAGGTAGTGTCTAGGCAGACATGGAGTGCGTGCTCTTTTCCTTGCTTTTGGTTTTGTCCCACGAGGTTTTCTAGAAGGAAGGTTTTTAACGAGGCCACAACATGTCTACAAATCACCTAAGTGCTACACTCGGTCCAAGACTAATAGAAGTGCATTTTATTTCATTTAACTTATAAACTATAGTTTTGCTTTCTTTCCTTTTTTGGTTCTTGGTCGAAAACCCTAGAGGCATGTCTCTGGTTTTCTTATTTAAAGGGTGCCTTATGCCCTATTGTACTCATCGATTCTTTTCTATACAAGTTATTCATCTTTTGCGGCTCTCTCTCTCTCTAAAAGAAGTGTGCCGAGTTCTGGTGTGTCATATCCAGAGTTAAGGGTGCTTAGTTTGGTGTGTAATATCCAAACCATTCATCTAGGAGTATCAAGAGTTCATTCATCCCTCTTGTGTCACCATCCGATCCACACGCCTTGAAGGACTTGAGTCTTTTGATTCGTTCTTGCAAGGATTATCCATTCCCATCAACCAAAGAGCATCCTAGGGACGCATCAGAAAGAGTAGACAAAAGGTTTTTGATAAAAGACTGCTTAATTCAGAATGAGAGTTACAAGCGTTTAAATAGAGAAACCAAGGAATATGCTCCTTAGGTTTCGAGAATAACATAAAATAGAAACTATAGTTTAAAACATAACATGAGGTAAATAGATAGAGTTGTCTTCTTAGGCTTGGACCGACATTAGCACCTAGGTGATGTGTTAAGCAGCTTGTGGCCTCGTTAAAAACCTTCCTCCGGAAAACCTCTTTGGGACAAAACCAAGAGCAAGGAAAAGAGCACACACAAGTACTTGCCTAAGTACTAATTCAGCTAGATGAGGAGATAGCTTGAATGGTGATCAAGGTATCTCGGATCATCATGCTTTGTCCAAGACCTTCTTCTTGTTTCAATACTAGTCTAAGTAATCCTCCAATGGCTCCATTTAGTTTCTTAGTTCTGGAACGAGTCATGGGACCTTCTGGAATGGCTAAGGCATCTTCAATAGTTGGTTGGTCCATGGGTGCATTCCTGGCTACATCATCTTCCTTGTTGCACTGGTCCATGATCACATCATCCCCTCCCTCTTCAAAAAGATTTGACCTCAAATCTGTTTTACCTGCAATAGAGGGGACCAAGTCAGTAACATCAAAGTTTAAAATCAGATTGCACTTACCTTGCAAGCCTCTTTGATAGGCATTGTTGCTGGCTGGTTTGGATATGTAGAAGACATTGATCCATTTAGTTCCTGATTCATTACTCAAACCTGATACAATGAAACAAAGCAAGTTAGCACATGAAAATTTATCAAAGAGTAAAAATCTTATCCCAAATTGGTTTTTGCTCGGTTTTGGCTTGTGTGCTGCATCTGGTGGTGCTTCTTTGATGAGGGTGAAGCTAGTGATGTCTTGGTGCTTATCCTGATCCAAATCAGGTGACTTGAACCTCTTATCTTCCTCACACTTGTTGTTTCTTCTTGTATGCGTCCAAGCTTCATCATAATCTGCACATGGCTCTTTTGACAAAAACAAGTGCATCATATCTGTGTAATCGATAAAAGAACTCTTGAAAACATGATCACTTACCTTAGCATGCTCACCTGGTCGCCATATATAGGATTGAGATGTTTTAAACTCAGAAAAATTCAAAGATAGCCAATACAGGATCACCCGATTTGTATAACCCATAACTCTTTCATCTGAGAAGATTTGGACTTGAT
Organism: Moricandia moricandioides; assembly: GCA_905132885.1. NCBI lineage: Eukaryota > Viridiplantae > Streptophyta > Magnoliopsida > Brassicales > Brassicaceae > Moricandia > Moricandia moricandioides. The sequence continues at coordinate 78,935 of CAJHQQ010000591.1, forward strand.
TCCAAATTGATGTGAGACCCTGATGAGTTAAGTTTACATGGAAGTCGAGTTTGTTGGTTAATTCCTTGTGGTTGTTGAGATATGACCCTCGGACGGCTTCTATGTCAAAGCTAGCGGCTAGACAGTTTCCAAGGTTTTATTGTTGCATCACCAACTTAGCCAACGACCCATTCTTGATACTCTGATCATTATTATAGCTTCTCTTTTCGAAAATGGTAGACCTCAAAACAGTTTGACCTGTACCAATAGCAAGCAAATCAGGTTTCATGTTTTTCTTTGAGTTTAGATAATTACCTCGGGTTGGTTTCTTTGGAGATTGTTGTAGACTAAGTTTATCTGGTGGTTTCTCTTTGATTTGAGAAGAAAACATGAGTTCTTCTCCTGATCCAGTGATCACTTCACCATTGACTCTAGTGAATTCTTCATCTCCAATTACATTTTGATAATCTTTGCAATGGTACTGAAGTTGATGCATATTTGGTGGCTTCCATATCTTGACATGGTCGAGAAACAACTCTTTTTGATCAACTTCCAACTTCTTATGACCCCATGTGGTTCTAGCACGAACAAAGCACTCTCCAAGGATGATAATCTTGTGGACATATGCTCCAGGTCTCCACAAATAGGTCTGTAACCTTCCAGCACAATCAGATATAAGTTTCTCTTGGGAAAGATCCAAACTGACATGTTTTTCTAAACTAGCAATATCTTGATGATCAGGGGGCCATTTGCTGCGTGGTCTGGTTTGTTGGATCTGTGACTGACTTGGCTTTATTCTCCAGTTGGTTTCATAGTGAAACTCTTGCTGAGCTGAGACTTGCAACACCTCTCCCAAGAAGATCTTTTGGAAATCAAATGCATCAAACACAACTATCTGCTCCAATCTACTCTCTGGTTCTTCCTTTGATGAGTCTTCTTCTGCAACCTGTGTCAAAGATACAAGGCTACTCGGTTGCACCGGTTCAAGACATGTTAGTTCATCACAAGCTTGTGTATTTTCAAGCAAATCAGAATGAAAAGTGTGATGAGAACACTCATAATTTCTCAGCAGATTTGTTTCTTGATGGTCTTTCAACCATGGTGAACATTCCGAGACTTCTTTCTGCTCATAGGTGATGTTCCCACGTTCTTCTTCAAGCTCTTTAGGTACCTCAGTTGCTACCTGATCCTTTTCAAGACTAGAAGAAATATTAGCACAATAATCTGAAATAGCAGTCTTGACATTACCTTGGGTTTCTTGGCTAAGGAGTAAAAGTGGTTCTTGATGCTGTGGTTTAGTGAATGGACGTGTTGTGTTGGTCCTCTTGAGTGGTTTCCCCACGTCCATGATCAACTGAGACAGCTCCTTGTCAATGCTGCTGATTTCTTTCTCATAATCAGCCATCTTGGTTTCTTCTTTTCTTGTTCTTTTCTGCTTTTGAAGTACTTCTTTGTAGTACTGTCTTGGAACATATTCTCTACGCATCATAGCCCTCAGCTTAGGCCATGTTTCTACTGGTTCTTTTCCATCAAGTCTTCTGGACTTTCTCAATTTATTCCACCAGCTTGAAGCATAACCATAAAAATCAGCAGTAGCCATTTGAACCTTCTTTCTTTCAGTATTGTGTTGACAACTGAAAATCAATTCCATCTTCTCTTCCCACTCCACATATGCAGCAGGATTAGCATCACCATAGAAAGGAGGGATTTTCAGCTTTTGATCAGCAAATTTTTCTCTGCTATTGCCTCTGCCTTCATGCTCACGTCTCTGTCTCCTCTCACTGCTTCTAGACTCAAGACTGAGACCAGTAGCTTGTTGAAGTTCTTGTCTAAACTCTTGTCGAAATTTGTCAAGGCTGGCTTCCATCTCTTGCTGCAGCTGAGCATTCATAGCCTTGAGTAACAGATTTTTATCCTTTTTGAATTATCCTTTCTGATCTCCTGCCATGGTACCTGAAACAAGAGAAAACAAACACAGCAGTAACAAGTTCTAGAGAAACAAACAATCAACTTTCAAAACAGAAACAGATTCAAATCGAAACTCAAATCCAAATCAGAAACAAAACAGTTTAAGCAGATCAAATTCTAAATAGAACATAGAGATCACGAGTTTAGGTTCAAATTCAAGATTAGATTCAATGATCAAAACAGAAAAGAATAGATTCACTACTCCTGAAAAAAATCGATTCCTTTAACACAAATCAGAAACAGACTCAAAAGAAATCAAACCTTAAACTTCTCTGATCAAATTTGAACTCAACAAATGACAAGAACAAATCAAAACTAATCAGAACAGAATAGATCAACTTCTCAATACTGAAACAAATCGATTTCTGTAAACCCTAAACAGATTCAGATCAACCAATCGATAACTTCTGCAACAAGAATCTGAAAATTTTTAATCAGAAACAAGATCAAGGAACCCAAATTTATTAGATTTTCGACACAGAACACACAGATCTACTGATTTCCAGACTGAATATGAAGAGTCAATTTCGAAAATCAGAGAGAAAGATGAACACTTCCCTTCCAGAGTTGCTCTGATACCACTTAATATGATCCTAGGATGTTGCTCTGGATCAGATGGGATAGATCCTTGCCTAAACGAATCAGAGACTCAAGTTTATCAAGGTATGTGGATCGATTGGTGACACAAAGAGATGCGGATGGACTCCTTGATACTCCTAGGATCTAGATCAGATATGACACACCAAACTAGAACCCTTAGACGCCGGATATGACTCACCAGCAAGCTCTCACACTCGACAAAGAAGAGAGAAAGAGTAGACAAAAGGTTTTTGATAAAAGACTGCTTAATTCAGAATGAGAGTTACAAGCGTTTAAATAGAGAAACCAAGGAATATGCTCCTTAGGTTTCGAGAATAACATAAAATAGAAACTATAGTTTAAAACATAACATAAGGTAAATAGATAGAGTTGTCTTCTTAGGCTTGGACCGACATTAGCACCTAGGTGATGTGTTAAGCAGCTTGTGGCCTCGTTAAAAACCTTCCTCCGGAAAACCTCTTTGGGACAAAACCAAGAGCAAGGAAAAGAGCACACACAAGTACTTGCCTAAGTACTAATTCAGCTAGATGAGGAGATAGCTTGAATGGTGATCAAGGTATCTCGGATCATCATGCTTTGTCCAAGACCTTCTTCTTGTTTCAATACTAGTCTAAGTAATCCTCCAATGGCTCCATTTAGTTTCTTAGTTCTGGAACGAGTCATGGGACCTTCTGGAATGGCTAAGGCATCTTCAATAGTTGGTTGGTCCATGGGTGCATTCCTGGTTACATCATCTTCCTTGTTGCACTGGTCCATGATCACATCAGATTCATTCTGGTTTTATTGGTATCTAGAATAAATTCCCAAATCTCCAAACAGGGCAAACTGGAATCACTTCGGTTAAAAGTAGGATAACTTCTTCATCATAACTCCTATGATCTTGAGTCAACTTCAGGGTGATTCGACACTGATTTATGAGTCCAAATCAAGCTTCTTACATCTTGATTCATTCTGGTTTCATTTGTATCAAGAATAAATTGTCAAATCTCCAAACAGGACAAACTGGAATCACTTCGGTTAAAAGTGGGATAACTTCTTCATCATAAGTCCAATGATATTGATTCAACTTCAGGATTATTCTACACTGATTTATGAGTCCAAATCAAGCTTCTTACATCGTGATTCATTCTGTTTTTATTTGTATCAAGAAGAAATTGTCAAATCTCCAAACAGGGCAAACTGGAATCACTACGGTTAAAAGTGGGATAACTTCTTCATCATAAGTCCAATGATATTGATTCAACTTCAGGATGATTCTACACTGATTTATGAGTCCAAATCAAGCTTCTTACATCGTGATTCATTCTGGTTTTATTGGTATCAAGAATAAATTCCCAAATCTCCAAACAGGGCAAACTGGAATCACTTCGGTTAAAAGTGGGATAACTTCTTCATCATAAGTCCAATGATATTGATTCAACTTCAGGATGATTATAAACTGATTTATGAGTCCAGATCAAGCTTCTTACATCGTGATTCATTCTGGTTTTATTTGTATCAAGAAGAAATTGCCAAATCTCCAAACAGGGTAAACTGGAATCACTACGGTTAAAAGTGGGATAACTTCTTCATCATAAGTCCAATGATATTAATTCAACTTCAGGATGATTCTACACTGATTTATGAGTCCAAATCAAGCTTCTCACATCTTGATTCATTCTGGTTTGATTAGAATCAAGAAGAAATTGCGAAATCTCCAAACAGGATAAACTGGAGTCACTTCGGTTAACAGTGGGATAACTTCTTCATCATAACTCCTATGATCTTGATCCAAATTCAGGGTGATTCTAAACTGATTTATGAGTCCAAATCAAGCTTCTTACATCGTGATTCATTTTGGTTTTATTTGTATCAAGAAGAAATTGCAAAATCTCCAAACAGGGTAAACTGGAATCACTTCGGTTAAAAGTGGGATAACTTCTTCATCATAACTCTGATGATCTTGCTTCAACTTCAGGGTGATTCGACACTGATTTATGAGTCCAAATCAAGCTTCTTACATCGTGATTCTGATGTGATCATGGAAAGCACCAAAGAATGGAAGCATGAACCTGAACCTGAAGAGCTTGAGGATGCAACCTTTAAGAGTGCATATGATGTAATCATGGATCGGATCAATAAGGAGAACAAGGAGAGTCTAGATGAGCCACATGAAGCCACATTGCATCAACAACTTGGTGATGATGCTCTAGCCATTCCTGAAGGTCCCATGACTCGTTCCAGAGTCAAGAAGCTTAAAGAGAATGTTGTTGGATTACTCACTTCACATCCACAACAACAAAGTCTTGGACAAGGTCTGATCCGAGATGTCTTGATCACCATTCAAGCCATCTCTACATCAAGCTGAGTTAGTGTCTAGGCAAGACATGGGGTGTGTGCTCTTTTCCTTGCTTTTGGTTTTGTCCCACGAGGTTTTCCGGAGGAAGGTTTTTAATGAGGCCACAACTTGTCTTCACATCACCTAAGTCCTATCTCGGTCCAAGACTATAGAAGTTTACATTTTATTTCATTTCATTTAAAAGATTATGTTAAACTCTAGTTTCCTTTTTTGGTCTTTGTCGAAACCCTAGAGGATATGTCTCTGGTTTCTTATTTAAAGAGGTCTCTACACCCTCTTGTACTCATCCAGCCTTTTAATAAACAAGTATCATTCATCTTGACGGCTCTCTCTCTAGAAAGGGTGTCGAGTTCTGGTGTGTAGTATCCAGAGACCTAAGGGTGTTTAGTTTGGTGTGTCATATCCAAGTTATTCATCTAGGAGTATCAAGAGATCATCCATCCCTCTTGTGTCACCATTCAATCCACACGCCTTGAAGGACTTGAGTCTCTGATTCGTTCTTGCAAGGATCTATCCATTCCCATCAACCAAAGAGCATCCTAGGGACGCATCAAGTGGTATCAGAGCAACTTTGGTTGGGAAGTACTCGTTACCCTCTCTTGTTTCTTTTGTTGTTTCATCCGTGTCTCATCTATATCATCTATACCATCTATGGCATCTTGAATAAGCATTAGAACTATCTTGTTTAGGGCTGCTCGAGTTGCATAAGAGATTAGACAAGGATTATAAGACTTTCCTTTTTTGGTTTTTTTCGGAAACCCTAGAGAGAGAGTAACCCTAGCCGCATGCATCTTCTTGTCGATTACTTTGTGCATTAGTTTAGCTTGTTTATCACCTTGAACATGAGCATACTAAGGCTGTTAGGTTGCTAGAAAACCTTAGAAGAGTTTAGGAAAAAGTTTAGAAGCTTTTCCTTTTTGCTTGAATCTTTTTCCTTTTTCCAGCCGATTATCCTTTTTACTTTTGTCTTGCAAAACAAGCTTGTTTGCTTTTCCTTTTTGCTTGTTTTCTTTTTCCTTTTTGCTTGTCTTGTTTCCTAGAAACCTTTTACTGGTTATTTTGTTTACCTTTGTGCAGGAAGCATGGTCTCCGAGTCTGAAGAAGAAGCTTAACTCGTCAGGAAGAACAAGCTTCTCATGGAGGCTATGTCGGCTCAACTCAACCAAAACATGGTGGCAACCATGACCAAGATGATGAGGACCAACCTCAATGACATCAGGAGAGAGCTTAGAGAAGACATCAGGAGAGCTACTAGCCAAGTACCAAACCGAGAGACTAGGAGAGAAAGAGAGAGGAGAGAGGAGAGACCTCATGCAACTCGCCAAGAGCATGATGGTTCTGAGGAGACTGACGATGAGTATGAGCACCTCAGTTCATCCTCAAGAAGACATAGGCGTGTCCAAAAGAGAAGGATGAACCAGGGAGATGAGCTTGCTGGTTTGAAGGTCAAGATACCCCCATTCCATGGCAAGGCTGATCCGGGTGCCTACCTTGAGTGGGAGAAGAAGATTGAAAGCCTTGATGGAAAGGAACCAGTGGAAACATGGCCTAAGCTGAGGGCTATGATGCGTAGAGAGTTTGTTCCAAGAAGATACCACAAGGAAGTACTTCGAAAGCAGTCTGAGACCAAACTATGCTCTTCAAACTCAGTCCACAAACAACAAGACAGCATGACATCACGTCCATTCAGTGATATTGGATCATCTAGCAAGGAACCAATCTGTTACAGCAAGGAGAAGACAGTCTCTAAGCCATTTAAAGAAGATAAACAATTCTGTTTATTCAGTGAAAAGGATAAGGAGGCATTGTTACAAGTCATGATGGATGTGGAGAAGCAAATCAAACGGACCAACACAGCACGTCCATCCATTAAAACACAGCATCAAGAACCAGCACCAGTTGCGCCTATCCAAGGAGATCCAGACAAAGTAACCTCCCATATCTTTCATAAAGAAGAGCAGCCTGTTCAGAACGTCATGGTCCCTTTAACACAACACATGGTAGCAGAGAAGACACCCAGGGAACCTCAGAGAGCTCGTAGAATGAATCAACTAATTGTCTTTGATCCATGTGATTTCCAAAGGACCTTCTTAGGTACTTTTCTGTTCACTCCTTTTGTTTGGTACAAGAAAAGAGAAGTGGAACTATCAAGACACGACTTGGATATGAGATATCTTGTATTTGAGCCTGGAGGAGAGGTCTGGAATCAGAAGAACAAGATCAAACAGATTAAGAAGAGTTCAGCTGCACCAACATTTGATTTTGTAGATTTCTCATCCTCTGAAGATAAGGGGTTGCACGTCTCAGCTCAGCAAGAGTTTCACTATGAAACCAACTGGAGAATGAAGCCAATTCAGTCACGGATCCAACAAACCAGACAACGCAGAAAATGGCCTCCTGATCATCAAGATATTGCTAGTTTTGCAAAACATGTCGGTTTGGATCTTTCCCAAGAGAAACTTATATCTGATTGTGCTGGAAGGTTACAGACCTATTTGTAGAGACCTGGAGCATATGTCCACAAGATTATCATCCTTGGAGAGTGCTTTGTTCGTGCTAGAACCACATGGGGTCATAAGAAGTTGAAAGTTGATCAAAAAGAGTTGTTTCTCGACCATGTCAAGATATGGAAGCCACCAAATATGCATCAACTTCAGTACCATTGCAAAGATTATCAAAATGTAATTGGAGATGAAGAATTCACTAGAGTCAATGGTGAAGTGATCACTGGATCAGGAGAAGAACTCATGTTTTCTTCTCAAATCAAAGAGAAACCACCAGATAAACTTAGTCTACAACAATCTCCAAAGAAACCAACCCGAGGTAATTATCTAAACTCAAAGAAAAACATGAAACCTGATTTGCTTGCTATTGGTACAGGTCAAACTGTTTTGAGGTCTACCATTTTCGAAAAGAGAAGCTATAATAATGATCAGAGTATCAAGAATGGGTCGTTGGCTAAGTTGGTGATGCAACAATAAAACCTTGGAAACTGTCTAGCCGCTAGCTTTGACATAGAAGCCGTCCGAGGGTCATATCTCAACAACCACAAGGAATTAACCAACAAACTCGACTTCCATGTAAACTTAACTCATCAGGGTCTCACATCAATTTGGAATCAAGTCCAAATCTTCTCAGATGAAAGAGTTATGGGTTATACAAATCGGGTGATCCTGTATTGGCTATCTTTGAATTTTTCTGAGTTTAAAACATCTCAATCCTATATATGGCGACCAGGTGAGCATGCTAAGGTAAGTGATCATGTTTTCAAGAGTTCTTTTATCGATTACACAGATATGATGCACTTGTTTTTGTCAAAAGAGCCATGTGCAGATTATGATGAAGCTTGGAAGCATACAAGAAGAAAGAACAAGCATATGGAAGACAAGCGGTTCAAGCCACCTGATTTGGATCAGGATAAGCACCAAGACGTCACTGGTTTCATCCTCATCAAAGAAGCACCACCAGATGCAGCACACAAGCCAGAACCGAGCAAAAACCAATTTGGGATAAGATTATTACTCTTTGATAAACTTTCATGTGCTAACTTGCTTTGTTTCAATATATCAGGTTTGAGTAAGGAATCAGGAACTAAATGGATGAATGCCTTCTACATATCCACACCAGTCAGCAACAATGCCTATCAAAGAGGCTTGCAAGGTAAGTGTAATCTGATTTTAAACTTCGATGTTACTGACTTGGTCCCCTCTATTGTAGGTAAAACAGATTTGACGACAAATCTTTTTGAAGAGGGAGGGGATGATGTGATCATGGAAAGCACCAAAGAATGGAAGCATGAACCTGAACCTGAAGAGCTTGAGGATGCAACCTTTAAGAGTGCATTATTAAAGTGAAGCAAGACAAGGAGATGTGAAGGCCAAACAAAGGAAGTAAAGGCCAAGCATCTCCACACCAAACTGAAGAAAAAGAGAAGAGAAGAATTCAGATACTTGAAGTTGGAGTTTTTCTGTACAGTCTTGACCTCCAAGCAACCAAGCTTGAGCTAGAGTGTCTTGGAAGGCAAGGCAAGTTCAATTTCGTCCAGCTAACTTCAGAGGCAGATTTAAATTCAAATAATACATGTGACTGCTGGAGACAGAGGCTAGAGAAGTGGGGATTTAAATAAGATAAAAGTCACATGTTCTCTTAAGAGAAAGAGAGCTGTTGGGAGCTGTCACTATCTCTTCCTTGCTGCAGAAACTCTCTTGGCTTCTTCCTCATGCTTAGTTTATTCATTTCCTAGTTATGAATTGTTTATTCAGCCTTTGTCTTGTTGCTGCTGCTGTAAACCCTAAGGCACTCCTCTATAAATAAAGAGGCAGCACCATTGTAATGTTAACACACAAGAAATAAGAGACAAGCATTCATAAATTTCGTGTATAAGTCATCTCTTTACTAAGTGTTCTTTAAATTAGTCACAATGTAGGGAGTTAAGGTATACATGTTTTGGGTCTGCCTAAGGGCAGATCATGCTTGCCCATTCTACTCTAAAATCAGTTTAAACTCTTCTTTATCTTCTCTTAAACTCTAGCTTACTGATTCTATTTCCTATTCTTCTTAAGTGAACAAACTGAAAGTGTTGTGTCACTTCTCAAGGAATAGATTCAAACTAGAGTATTTAATCTGTTCTTAGTTTATTTCTAATTATTGTATCAATCTCACAGCCACTTAATCTGTCTAGATTCAGATGGTTGTGTAGATTATTTTGCTGAGAGGATTCAATCACAAGTTGATTGTCTCTTCCATTCTTAAAGAGTGAGTTCATGTTCTTAGCTATTCATAGCTTTTCCAACATGCATATGATGTGATCATGGACCGGATCACTAAGGAGAACAAGGAGAGTCTAGATGAGCCACATGAAGCCACATTGCATCAACAACTTGGTGATGATGCTCTAGCCATTCCTGGAGGTCCCATGACTCGTTCCAGAGTCAAGAAGCTTAAAGAGAATGTTGTTGGATTACTCACTTCACATCCACAACAACAAAGTCTTGGACAAGGTCTGATCCGAGATGTCTTGATCACCATTCAAGCCATCTCTACATCAAGCTGAGTTAGTGTCTAGGCAAGACATGGGGTGTGTGCTCTTTTCCTTGCTTTTGGTTTTGTCCCACGAGGTTTTCCGGAGGAAGGTTTTTAACGAGGCCACAACTTGTCTTCACATCACCTAAGTCCTATCTCGGTCCAAGACTATAGAAGTTTACATTTTATTTCATTTCATTTAAAAGCTTATGTTAAACTCTAGTTTCCTTTTTTGGTCCTTGTCGAAACCCTAGAGGATATGTCTCTGGTTTCTTATTTAAAGAGGTCTCTACACCCTCTTGTACTCATCCAGCCTTTTAATAAACAAGTATCATTCATCTTGACGGCTCTCTCTCTAGAAAGGGTGTCGAGTTCTGGTGTGTAGTATCCAGAGACCTAAGGGTGTTTAGTTTGGTGTGTCATATCCAAGTTATTCATCTAGGAGTATCAAGAGATCATCCATCCCTCTTGTGTCACCATTCAATCCACACGCCTTGAAGGACTTGAGTCTCTGATTCATTCTTGCAAGGATCTATCCATTCCCATCAACCAAAGAGCATCCTAGGGACGCATCAGATTCATTCTGGTTTTATTAGTATCAAGAAGAAATTGCCAAATCTCCAAACAGGGCAAACTAGAATCACTTCGGTTAAAAGTGGGATAACTTCTTCATCATAACTCCAATGATATTGATTCAACTTCAGGGTGACTCTACACTGATTAATGAGTCCAAATCAAGCTTCTTACATCGTGATTCATTCTGGTTTAATTAGTATCAAGAATAAATTCCCAATTCTCCAAACAAAGCAAACTGGAATCACTTCGGTTAAAAGTGGGATAACTTCTTCATCATAAGTTCAATGATATTGATTCAACTTCAGGATGATTCTAAACTAATTTATGAGTCCAGATCAAGTTTCTTACATCGTGATTTATTCTGGTTTTATTTGTATCAAGAATAAATTGCCAAATCTCCAAACAGGGTAAACTGGAATCACTACGGTTAAAAGTGGGATAACTTCTTCATCATAAGTCCAATGATATTGAATCAACTTCAGGATGATTCTACACTGATTTATGAGTCCAAATCAAGCTTCTTACATCGTGATTCATTCTGGTTTTATTTGTATCAAGAAGAAATTGCCAAATCTCCAAACAGGGCAAATTGGAATCACTACGGTTAAAAGTGGGATAACTTCTTCATCATAAGTCCAATGATATTGATTAAAATTCAGGATTATTATACACTAATTTATGAGTCCAATTCAAGCTTCTTACATCGTGATTCATTCTGGTTTTATTGGTATTAAGAATAAATTCCCAAATCTCCAAAACAGGGCAAACTGGAATCACTTCGGTTAAAAGTGGGATAACTTCTTCATCATAATTCCAATGATATTGATTCAAATTCAGGGTGATTCTACACTGATTTATGAGTCCAAATCAAGCTTCTTACATCTTGATTCATTCTGGTTTTATTTGTATCAAGAATAAATTGCCAAATCTCCAAACAGGGCAAACTGGAATCACTTCGGTTAAAAGTGGGATAACTTCTTCATCATAAGTCCAATGATATTGATTCAACTTCAGGATGATTCTACACTGATTTATGAGTCCAAATCAAGTTCTTACATCGTGATTCATTCTGGTTTTATTTGTATCAAGAATAAATTGCCAAATCTCCAAACAGGGCAAACTGGAATCACTTCGGTTAAAAGTGGGATAACTTCTTCATCATAACTCCAATGATATTGATTCAACTTCAGGATGATTCTACACTGATTTATGAGTCCAAATCAAGCTTCTTACATCGTGATTCATTCTGGTTTTATTTGTATCAAGAATAAATTCCCAAATCTCCAAACAGGGCAAACTGGAATCACTTCGGTTAAAAGTGGGATAACTTCTTCATCATAACTCTAATGATATTGATTCAACTTCAGGATGATTCTACACTGATTTATGAGTCCAAATCAAGCTTCTTACATCGTGATTCATTCTGGTTTTATTAGTATCAAGAAGAAATTGCCAAATCTCCAAACAGGGCAAACTGGAATCACTTCGGTTAAAAGTGGGATAACTTCTTCATCATAACTCCAATGATATTGATTCAACTTCAGGGTGATTCTACACTGATTAATGAGTCCAAATCAAGCTTCTTACATCGTGATTCATTCTGGTTTTAATTAGTATCAAGAATAAATTGCCAAATCTCCAAACAGGGCAAACTGGAATCACTTCGGTTAAAAGTGGGATAACTTCTTCATCATAACTCCAATGATATTGATTCAACTTCAGGGTGATTCTACACTGATTTATGAGTCCAAATCAAGCTTCTTACATCGTGATTCATTCTGGTTTTATTAGTATCAAGAATAAATTGCCAAATCTCCAAACAGGGCAAACTGGAAATCACTTCGGTTAAAAGTGGGATAACTTCTTCATCATAAGTCCATGATATTGATTCAACTTCAGGATGATTCTAACACTGATTTATGAGTCCAAATCAAGCTTCTTACATCGTGATTCATTCTGGTTTTATTAGTATCAAGAAGAAATTGCCAAATCTCCAAACAGGGCAAACTGGAATCACTTCGGTTAAAAGTGGGATAACTTCTTCAATCATAACTCCAATGATATTGATTCAACTTCAGGGTGATTCTACACTGATTTATGAGTCCAAATCAAGCTTCTTACATCGTCATTCATTATGGTTTGATTAGAATCAAGAATAAATTGCCAAATCTCCAAACAGGGCAAACTGGAATCACTTCGGTTAAAAGTGGGATAACTTCTTCATCATAACTCCAATGATCTTGATTCAACTTCAGGGTGATTCTAAACTGATTTATGAGTCCAAATCAAGATTCTTACATCTTGATTCATTCTGGTTTTATTTGTATCAAGAAGAAATTGCCAAATCTCCAAATAGGGTAAACTGGAATCACTTCGGTTAAAAGTGGGATAACTTCTTTATCATAAATCCAATGATATTGATTCAACTTCAGGATGATTCTACAATGATTTATGAGTCCAAGTAAAGATTCTTACATCTTGATTTATTCTGGTTTAATTAGAATCAAGAAGAAATTGTCAAATCTCCAAACAGGGTAAACTGGAATCACTTCGGTTAAAAGTGGAATAACATCTTCATCATAACTCCTATGATATTGATTCAACTTCAGAATGATTATCCTCTGATTTATGAGTCCAAATTAAGCTTCTTAAATCTTGATTCATTCTGGTTTGATTAGAATCAAGAAAAAATTACCAAATCTCCAAACAGGGTAAACTGGAGTCACTTCAGTTAAAAGTGGGATAACTTCTTCATCATAACTCCTATGATCTTGATTCAACTTCAGGGTGATTCTACACTGATTAATGAGTCCAAATCAAGCTTCTTACATCGTGATTCTCTGGTTTTATTAATATCAAGAATATATTGCCAAATCTCCAAACAGGGCAAACTAGGATCACTTCGGTTAAAAGTAGGATAACTTCTTCATCATAAGTCCAATGATATTGAATCAAATTCAGGTTGATTCTACACTGATTAATGAGTCTAAATAAAGATTCTTACATCTTGATTCATTCTGGTTTGATTAGAATCAAGAAGAAATTCCAAATCTCCAAACAGGGTAAACTGGAATCACTTCGGTTAAAAGTGGAATAACATCTTCATCATAACTCCTATGATATTGATTCAACTTCAGGGTGATTATCAACTGATTTATGAGTCCAAATAAAGCTTCTTACATCTTGATTCATTCTGGTTTTATTAGAATCAAGAAGAAATTGCCAAATCTCCAAACAGGGTAAACTGGAGTCACTTCGGTTAAAAGTGGGATAACTTCTTCATCATAACTGCTATGATCTTGATTCAACTTCAGGGTGATTCTACACTGATTTATGAGTCCAAATCAAGATTATTACATCTTGATTCTTTCTGGTGTTATTAGAATAAAGAAGAAATTCCTAAATCTCCAAACAGGGTAAACATGAATCACTTCGGTTAAAAGTGGAATAACATCTTCATCATAACTCCTATGATATTGATTAAACTTCACGGTGATTATCCACTGATTTATGAGTCCAAATAAAGCTTCTTACATCTTGATTCATTCTGGTTTAATTAGAATCAAGAAGAAATTGCCAAATCTCCAAACAGGGTAAACTGGAGTCACTTTGGTTAAAAGTGGGATAACTTCTTCATCATAACTCCTATGATCTTGCTTCAACTTCAGGGTGGTTCTACACTGATGTATGAGTACAAATCAAGATTATTACATCTTGATTCTTTCTGGTGTTATTAGAATAAAGAAGAAATTGTCAAATCTCCATACAGGGTAAACTCGAATCACTTTGGTTAAAAGTGGAATAACATCTTCATCATAACTCCTATGATATTGATTAAACTTCACGGTGATTATCCACTGATTTATGAGTCCAAATAAAGCTTCTTACATCTTGATTCATTCTGGTTTAATTAGAATCAAGAAGAAATTGCCAAATCTCCAAACAGGGTAAACTGGAGTCACTTTGGTTAAAAGTGGGATAACTTCTTCATCATAACTCCTATGATCTTGCTTCAACTTCAGGGTGGTTCTACACTGATTTATGAGTACAAATCAAGCTTCTTAAATCGTGATTCATTCTGGTTTTATTAGTATCAAGAAGAAATTGCCAAATCTCCAAATAGGGCATACTGGAATCACTTCGGTTAAAAGTGGGATAACTTCTTCATCATAAGTCCAATGATATTGATTAAATTTCAGGATGATTCTATACTGATTTATGAGTCCAAATCAAGCTTCTTACATCTTGATTCATTCTGGTTTGATTAGAATCAAGAAGAAATTGCCAAATCTCCAAACATGATAAACTGGAGTCACTTCGGTTAAAAGTGGGATAACTTCTTCATCATAACTCCAATGATATTGATTCAACTCCAGGGTGATTCTACACTGATTAATGAGTCCAAATCAAGCTTCTTACATCGTGATACATTCTGGTTTTATTAGTATCAAGAATAAATTTCCAAATCTCCAAACAGGGTTAACTGGGATCACTTCGGTTAAAAGTGGGATAACTTCTTTAACATAAATCCAATGATATTGTTTCAACTTCAGGATGATTCAACTTCAGGATGATTCTACACTGATTTATGAGTCCAAATCAAGATTCTTACATCTTGATTTATTCTAGTTTGATTAGAATCAAGAAGAAATTGCCAAATCTCCAAACAGGGTAAACTGGAATCACTTCGGTTAAAAGTGGAATAACATCTTCATCATAACTCCTATGATATTGATTCAACTTCAGGATGATTATCCTCTGATTTATGAGTCCAAATCAAGCTTCTTACATCTTGATTCATTCTGGTTTGATTAGAATCAAGAAGAAATTACCAAATCTCCAAACAGGGTTAACTAGAGTCACTTCGGTTAAAAGTGGGATAACTTCTTCATCATAACTCCTATGATCTTGATTCAACTTCAGGGTGATTCTACACTGATTAATGAGTCCAAATCAAGCTTCTTACATCGTGATTCATTCTGGTTTTAATAATATCAAGAATAAATTGCCAAATCTCCAAATAGGGCAAACTGGAATCACTTCGGTTAAAAGTGGGATAACTTCTTCATCATAAGTCCAATGATATTGATAAAAGTGGGATAACTTCTTCATCATAAGTCCAATGATATTGATAAAAGTGGGATAACTTCTTCATCATAAGTCCAATGATATTGCTTCAACTTCAGGATGATTCTACACTGATTTATGAGTCAAAATCAAGATTCTTACATCTTGATTCATTCTGGTTTGATTAGAATCAAGAAGAAATTGTCAAATCTCCATATAGGGTAAATTGGAATTACTTCGGTTAAAAGTGGAATAACATCTTCATCGTAACTCCTATGATATTGATTCAACTTCAGGGTGATTATCCACTGATTTATGAGTCCAAATAAATCTTCTTACATCTTGATTCATTCTGGTTTTATTAGTATCAAGAATATATTGCCAAATATCCAAACAGGGTAAACTGGGATCACTTCGGTTAAAAGTGGGATACCTTCTTCGTCAAAAGTCCAATGATATTGCTTCAACTTCAGGGTGGTTCTACACTGATTTATGAGTCCAAATCAAGCTTCTTACATCGTGATTCATTCTGGTTTTATTAGTATCAAGAAGAAATTGCCAAATCTCCAAACAGGGCAAACTGGAGTCACTTCGGTTAAAAGTGGGATAACTTCTTCATCATAACTCCTATGATCTTGCTTCAACTTCAGGGTGGTTCTACACTGATTTATGAGTACAAATCAAGCTTCTTACATCGTGATTCATTCTGGTTATATTAGTATCAAGAAGAAATTGCCAAATCTCCAAATAGGGCATACTGGAATCACTTCGGTTAAAAGTGGGATAACATCTTCATCATAATTCCTATGATATTGATTCAACTTCAGGGTGATTATCCACTGATTTATGAGTCCAAATAAAGCTTCTTACATCTTGATTCATTCTGGTTTGATTAGAACAAGAAGAAATTCCCAAATCTCCAAACAGGGTAAACTAGAATCACTTCGGTTAAAAGTGGAATAACATCTTCATCATAACTCCTATGATATTGATTCAACTTCAGGGTGATTATCCACTGATTTATGAGTCCAAATAAAGCTTCTTACATCTTGATTCATTCTGGTTTAATTAGAATCAAGAAGAAATTGCCAAATCTCCAAACAGGGTAAACTGGAGTCACTTCGGTTAAAAGTGGGATAACTTCTTCATCATAACTCCTATGATCTTGCTTCAACTTCAGGGTGGTTCTAAACTGATTTATGAGTCCAAATCAAGCTTCTTACATCGTGGTTCATTCTGGTTTTATTAGTATCAAGAAGAAATTGCCAAATCTCCAAATAGGGCATACTGGAATCAATTCGGTTAAAAGTGGGATAACTTCTTCATCATAAGTCCAATGATATTGATTCAATTTGAAGATGATTCTATTCTGATTTATGAGTCCAAATCAAGGTTTTTACATCTTGATTCATTCTGTTTTGATTAGAATCAAGAAGAAATTGCCAAATCTCCAAACAGGGTAATCTGGAGTCACTTCGGTTAAAAGTGGGATAACTTCTTCATCATAACTCCTATGATCTTGCTTCAACTTCAGGGTGGTTCTACACTAATTTATGAGTCCAAATCAAGCTTTTTACATCGTGATTCATTCTGGTTTTATTAGTATCAAGAAGAAATTACCAAATCTCCCAATAGGGCATACTGGAATCAATTCGGTTAAAAGTGGGATAACTTCTTCATCATAAGTCCAATGATATTGATTCAATTTGAAGATGATTCTATTCTGATTTATGAGTCCAAATCAAGGTTTTTACATCTTGATTCATTCTGTTTTGATTAGAATCAAGAAGAAATTGCCAAATCTCCAAACAGGGTAAACTGGAGTCACTTCGGTTAAAAGTGGGATAACTTCTTCAGCATAACTCCTATGATATTGATTCAACTTCAGGGTGATTCTAAACTGATTAATGAGTCCAAGTCAAGCTTCTTAAATCATGATTCATTCTAGTTTTATTAGTATCAAGATTAAATTGCCATATCTCAAAACAGATCAAACTGGAATCACTTCGGTTAAAAGTGGGATAACTTCTTCACCATAAGTCCAATGATATTGATTCAACTCCAGGGTGATTCTACACTGATTAATGATTCCAAATCAAACTTCTTATATCGTGATTCATTCTGGTTTTATTGGTATCAAGAATAAATTGCCAAATCTCCAAACAGGGTTAACTGGGATCACTTCGGTTAAAAGTGGGATAAATTCTTCATCATAAGTCCAATGATATTGATTCAACTTCAGGATTATTCTAAGCTGATTTATGAGTCCAAATCAAGATTAATACATCTTGATTCATTCTGGTTTAATTAGAATCAAGAAGAAATTGCCAAATCTCCAAACAGGGTAAACTGGAGTCACTTCAGTTAAAAGTGGGATAACTTCTTCATCATAACTCCTATGATATTGCTTCAACTTCAGGGTGGTTCTACACTGATTTATGAGTCCAAATCAAGCTTCTTACATCGTGATTCATTATGGTTTTATCAAGAAGAAATTGCCAAATCTCCAAATAGGGCATACTGGAATCACTTCGGTTAAAAGTGGGATAACTTCTTCATCATAAGTCCAATGATATTGATTCAATTTCAGGATGATTCTATACTGATTTATGAGTCCAAATCAAGCTTCTTACATCGTGATTCATTCGGGTTTTATTAGTATCAAGAAGAAATTGCCAAATCTCCAAATAGGGCATACTGGAATCACTTCGGTTAAAAGTGGGATAACATCTTCATCATAACTCCTATGATATTGATTCAACTTCAGGGTGATTATCCACTGATTTATGAGTCCAAATAAAGCTTCTTACATCGTGATTCATTCTGGTTTTATTAGTATCAAGAAGAAATTGCCAAATCTCCAAATAGGGCATACTGGAATCACTTCGGTTAAAAGTGAGATAACATCTTCATCATAACTCCTATGATATTGATTCAACTTCAGGGTGATTATCCACTGATTTATGAGTCCAAATAAATCTTCTTACATCTTTTTTCATTCTGGTTTAATTATAATCAACAAGAAATTGCCAAATCTCCAAACAGGGTAAACTGGAGTCACTTCGGTTAAAAGTGGGATAACTTCTTCATCATAACTCCTACGATCTTGCTTCAACTTCAGGGTGGTTCTACACTGATTTATGAGTCCAAATCAAGCTTCTTACATCGTGATTCATTCTGGTTTTATTAGCATCAAGAAGAAATTGCCAAATCTCCAAATAGGGCATACTGGAATCACATCGGTTAAAAGTGGGATAACTTCTTCATCATAAGTCCAATGATATTGATTCAATTTCAGGAAGATTCTATTCTTATTTATGAGTCCAAATCAAGATTTTTACATCTTGATTCATTTTTTTTTTATTAGAATCAAGAAGAAATTGCCAAATCTCCAAACAGGGTAAACTGGAGTCACTTCGGTTAAAAGTGGGATAACTTCTTCATCATAACTCCTATGATCTTGCTTCAAATTCAGGGTGGTTCTACACTGATTTATGAGTTCAAATCAAGCTTCTTACATCGTAATTCATTCTGGTTTTATTAGTATCAAGAAGAAATTGCTAAATCTCCAAATAGGGCATACTGGAATCACTTCGGTTAAAAGTGGGATAACTTCTTCATCATAAGTCCAATGATAATGATTCAATTTCAGGATGATTCTATACTGATTTATGAGTCCAAATCAAGATTTTTACATCTTGATTCATTCTGTTTTGATTAAAATGTAGAAGAAATTGCCAAATCTCCAAACAGGGTAAAGTTGAGTCACTTCGGTTAAAAGTGGGATAACTTCTTCATCATAACTCCTATGATCTTGATTCAACTTCAGGGTGATTCTACACTGATTAATGAGTCCAAATCAAGCTTCTTACATCGTGATTCAGTCTAGCTTTATTAGTATCAAGATAAAATTGCCAAATCTCCAAACAGATCAAACTGGAATCACTTCGGTTAAAAGTGGGATAACTTCTTTCATCATAAGTCCAATGATATTGATTCAACTTCAGGGAGATTCTACACTTATTAATGAGTCCAAATCAAGCTTCTTACATCGTGATTCATTCTGTTTTTATTATTATCAAGAATAAATTGCCAAATCTCCAAACAGGGTTAACTAGGATCACTTCGGTTAAAAGTGGGATAACTTCTTCATCATAAGTCCAATGATATTGATTCAACTTCAGGATTATTCTAAACTGATTTATTAGTCCAAATCAAGATTAATACATCTTGATTCATTCTGGTTTGATTAGAATCAAGAAGAAATTGTCAAATCTCCAAACAGGGTAAACTGGAGTCACTTCGGTTAAAAGTGGGAAAACTTCTTCATCATAACTCCTATGATCTTGCTTCAACTTCAGGGTGGTTCTACACTGATTTATGAGTCCAAAACAAACTTCTTACATCGTGATTCATTCTGGTTTTATTAGTATCCAGAAGAAATTACCAAATCTCCAAATAGGGCATACTGGAATCACTTCGGTTAAAAGTGGGATAACTTCTTCATCATAACTCCAATGATATTGATTCAACTTCAGGATGACTCTATGCTGAATTATGAGTCTAAATCAAGATTTTTACATCTTGATTTATTCTGGTTTGATTAGAACCAAGAAGAAATTGCCAAATCTCCAAACAGGGTAAGCTTGAATCACTTCGGTTAAAAGTGGGATAACTTCTTCATAATAACTCCTATTATCTTGATTCAACTTCAGGGTGATTTATAAACTGATTTATGAGTACAAATCAAGATTCTTACATAGTGATTCATTCTCGTTTTATTTGTATCAAGAAGAAATTGCCAAATATCCAAACAGGGTAAACTGGAATCACTTCGGTTAAAAGTGGGATAACTTCTTCATCATAACTCCAATGATATTGATTCAACTACAGGGTGATTCTACACTGATTAATGAGTCCAAATCAAGCTTCTTACATCGTGATTCATTCTGGTTTTATTAGAATCAAGAAGAAATTACCAAATCTACAAACAGGGTATACTGGAGTCACATCCGTTAAAAGTGGGATAACTTCTTCATCATAACTCCTATGATCTTGATTCAACGTCAGGGAGATTCTACACTGATTTATGAGTCCAAATCAAGATTATGAAATCTTGATTCATTCTGGTTTGATTAGAATCAAGAAGAAATTGCCAAATCTCCATAAAGGGTAAACTGGAATCACTTCGGTTAAAAGTGGAATAACATCTTCATCATAACTCCTGTGATATTGATTCAACTTCAGGGTGATTATCCACTGATTTATGAGTCCAAATAAATTTTCATACATCTTGATTCATTCTGGTTTAATTAGAATCAAGAAGAAATTGCCAAATCTCCAAACAGGGTAAACTGGAGTCACTTCGGTTAAAAGTGAGATAACTTCTTCATCATAACTCCTATGATCTTGCTTCAACTTCAGGGTGGTTCTACACTGATTTATATGTCCAAATCAAGCTTCTTACATAGTGATTCATTCTTGTTTTATTAGTATCAAGAAGAAATTGCCAAATCTCCAAATAGGGCATACTGGAATCACTTCGGTTAAAAGTGGGATAACTTCTTCATCATAAGTCCAATGATATTGATTCAATTTCAGGATAATTCTATACTGATTTATGAGTCCAAATCAAGATTTTTACATCTTGATTCATTCTGTTTTGATTAGAATGAAGAAGAAATTGCCAAATCTCCAAACAGGGTAAAGTGGAGTAACTTCGGTTAAAAGTGGGATAACTTCTTCATCATAATTCCTATGATCTTGATTCAGATTCAGGGTGATTCTACACTGATTAATGAGTCCAAATAAAGCTTCTTACATCGTGATTCATTATAGTTTTATTAGTATCAAGATTAAATTGCCAAATCTCCAAACATATCAAACTGGAATCACTTCGGTTAAAAGTGGGATAACTTCTTCATCATAAGTCCAATGATATTGATTCAACTCCAGGGTGATTCTACACTGATTAATGAGTCCAAATAAAGCTTCTTACATCATGATTCATTCTGGTTTAATTATTATCAAGAATAAATTGCCAAATCTCCAAACAGGGTTAACTGGGATCACTTCGGTTAAAAGTGGGATAACTTCTTCATCATAAGTCCAATGATATTGATTCAACTTCAGGATTATTCTAAACTGATTTATGATTCCAAATCAATATTAATACATCTTGATTCATTCTGGTTTGATTAGAATCAAGAAGAAATTGCCAAATCTCCAAACATGGTAAACTGGAATCACTTCGGTTAAAAGTGTAATAACATCTTCATCATAACTCCTATGATATTGGTTCAACTTCAGGGTGATTATCCACTGATTTATGAGTCCAAATAAATCTTCTTAAATCTTGATTCATTCTGGTTTGATTAGAATCAAGAAAAATTGCTAAAACTCCAAACAAAGTAAACTGGAATCACTTCGGTTAAAAGTGGAATAACATCTTCATCATAACTCCTATGATATTGATTCAACTTCAGGGTGATTAACCACTTATTTATGAGTCCAAATAAAGCTTCTTACATCTTGATTCATTCTGGTTTGATTAGAATCAAGAAGAAATTGCCAAATCTCCAAACAGGGTATACTGGAGTCACTTCGGTTAAAAGTGGGATAACTTCTTCATCATAACTCCTATGATCTTGATTCAACTTCAGGGTGATTCTACACTGATTTATGAGTCCAAATCAAGATTATTACATCTTGATTCATTCTGGTTTGATTAGAATCAAGAAGAAATTGCCAAATCTCCAAACAGGATAAACTGGAGTCACTTCGGTTAAAAGTGGGATAACTTCTTCATCATAACTCCTATGATCTTGCTTCAACTTCAGGGTGGTTCTACACTGACTTATGAGTCCAAATCAAGCTTCTTACAACGTGATTCATTCTGGTTTTATTAGTATCAAGAAGAAATTGCCAAATCTCCAAATAGGGCATACTGGAATCACTTCGGTTAAAAGTGGGATAACTTCTTCATCATAAGTCCAATGATATTGATTCAATTTCAGGATGATTCTATACTGATTTATAAGTTCAAATCAAGCTTCTTACATCGTGATTCATTCTGGTTTTATTAGTATCAAGAAGAAATTGCCAAATCTCCAAATAGGGCAAACTGGAATCACTTCGGTTTAAAAGTGGGATAACTTCTTCATCATAACTCCTATGATTTTGCTTCAACTTCAGGGTGGTTCTACACTGATTTATGAGTCCAAATCAAGCTTTTTACATCTTGATTCATTCTAGTTTGATTAGAATCAAGAAGAAATTGCCAAATCTCCAAACAGGGTAAACTGGAGTCACTTCGGTTAAAAGTGGGATAACTTCTTCATCATAACTCCTATGATCTTGCTTCAACTTCAGGGTGGTTCTACACTGATTTATGAGTCCAAATCAAGCTTCTTACAACGTGATTCATTCTGGTTTTATTAGTATCAAGAAGAAATTGCCAAATCTCCAAATAGGGCATACTGGAATCACTTCGGTTAAAAGTGGGATAACTTCTTCATCATAAGTCCAATGATATTGATTCAATTTCAGGATGATTCTATAATTATTTATGAGTCTAAATCAAGCTTCTTACATCGTGATTCATTCTGGTTTTATTAGTATCAAGAAGAAATTGCCAAATCTCCAAATAGGGCAAACTGGAATCACTTTGGTTAAAAGTGGGATAACTTCTTCATCATAACTCCAATGATATTGATTCAACTTCAGGATGATTCTATGCTGATTAATGAGTCCAAATCAAGATTCTTACATCTTGATTCATTCTGGTTTGATTAAACCAAGAAGAAATTGCCAAATCTCCAAACAGGGTAAACTGGAATCACTTCGGTTAAAAGTGGGATAACTTCTTCATAATAACTCCTATTATCTTGATTCAACTTCAGGGTGATTTCTAAACTGATTTATGAGTCCAAATCAAGATTCTTACATCGTGATTCATTCTTGTTTTATTTGTATCAAGAAGAAATTGCCAAATCTCCAAACAATGTAAACTGGAATCACTTCGGTTAAAAGTGGGATAACTTCTTCATCATAACTCCAATGATATTGATTCAACTTCAGGGTGATTCTACACTGATTAATGAGTCCAAATCAAGCTTCTTACATCGTGATTCATTCTGGTTTTATTAGAATCAAGAAGAAATTACCAAATCTCCAAAAAGGGTATACTAGAGTCATTTACGTTAAAAGTGGGATAACTTCTTCATCATAACTCCTATGATCTTGATTCAACTTCAGGGTGATTCTACACAGATTTATGAGTCCAAATCAAGATTATTAAATCTTTATTCGTTCTGTTTTGATTAGAATCAAGAAGAAATTGCCAATTCTCCATACAAGGCAAACTGGAATCACTTCGGTTAAAAGTGGAATAACATCTTCATCATAAGTCCAATGATATTGATTCAATTTCAGGATGATTATCCACTTATTTATGAGTCCAAATCAGGCTTTTTACATCTTGATTCATTTTGTTTTGATTAGAATCAAGAAGAAATTGCCAAATCTCCAAACAGGGTAAACTGGAGTCACTTCGGTTAAAAGTAGGATAACTTCTTCATCATAACTCCTATGATCTTGCTTCAACTTTAAGGTGGTTCTACACTGATTTATGCGTCCAAATCAAGCTTCTTACATCGTGGTTCATTCTAGTTTTATTAGTATCAAGATTAAATTGCCAAATATGCAAACAGATCAAACTGGAATCACTTCGGTTAAAAGTGAGATAACTTCTTCATCATAAGTCCAATGATATTGATTCAACTCCAGGGTGATTCTACACTGATTAATGAGTCCAAATCAAGCTTCTTACATCGTGATTCATTCTGGTTTTGTTAGTATCAAGAATAAATTGCCAAATCTCCAAACAGGGTTAACTGGGATCACTTCGGTTAAAAGTGGGATAACTTCTTCATCATAAGTCCAATGATATTGATTCAACTTCAGGATTATTATAAACTGATTTATGAGTCAAAATCAAGATTAATACATCTTGATTCATTCTGGTTTGATTAGAATCAAGAAGAAATTGCCAAATCTGCAAACATGATAAACTGGAATCACTTCGGCTAAAAGTGGAATAACATCTTCATCATAACTCCTATGATATTGGTTCAACTTCAGGGTGATTATCCACTGATATATGAGTCCAAATAAATCTTCTTACATCTTGATTCATTCTGGTTTGATTAGAATCAAGAACAATTGCCAAAACTCCAAACAAAGTAAACTGGAATCACTTCGGTTAAAAGTGGAATAACATCTTCATCATAACTCCTATGATATTGATTCAACTTCAGGGTGATTATCCACTGATTTATGAGTCCAAATAGAGCTTCTTACATCTTGATTCATTCTGTTTTGATTAGAAACAAGAAGAAATTGTCAAATCTCCAAACATGGTAAACTGGAGTCACTTTGGTTAAAAATGGGATAACTTCTTCATCATAACTCTTATGATCTTGATTCAAATTCAGGGTGATTCTAAACTCATTTATGAGTCCAAATAAATCTTCCTACATCGTCATTAATTCTGGTTTTATTAGTATCAAGAAGAAATTGCCAACTCTCCAAACTGGGCAAACTAGAATCACTTCGGTGAAAAGTGGGATAACTTCTTCATCATAACTCCAATGATATTTATTCAACTTCAGGATGATTCTACACTGATTTATGAGTCCAAATCAAGATTAATACTTCTTGATTCATTCTGGTTTGATTAGAATCAAGAAGAAATTACCAAAATTTCCAAACAGGGTAAACTGGAGTCACTTCGATTAAAAGTGGGATAACTTCTTCATCATAACTCCTATGATCTTGCTTCAACTTCAGGGTGGTTCTACACTGATTTATGAGTCCAAATTAAGCTTCTTACAACGTGATTCATTCTGTTTTTATTAGTATCAAGAATAAATTGCCAAATCTCCAAATAGGGCATACTGGAATCACTTCGGTTAAAAGTGGGATAACTTCTGCATCATAAGTCCAATGATATTGATTCAAATTCAGGTTGATTCTACTCTTATTTATGAGTCTAAATAAAGATTCTTACATCTTGATTCATTCTGGTTTTGTTAGAATCAAGAAGAAATTTCCAAATCTCCAAACAGGATAAACTGGAATCACTTCGGTTAAAAGTGGAATAACATCTTCATCATAACTCCTATGATATTGATTTAACTTCAGGGTGATTATCTACTGATTTATGAGTCCAAATAAAGCTTCTTACATCTTGATTCATTCTGGTTTGATTAGAATCAAGAAGAAATTGCCAGATCTCCAAACAGAGTATACTGGAGTCACTTCGGTTAAAAGTGGGATAACTTCTTCATCATAACTCCTATGATCTTGATTCAAATTCAGGGTGATTATACACTGATTTATGAGTCCAAATCAAGATTATTACATCTTGATTCATTCTGGTTTTATTAGAATCAAGAAGAAATTGCCAAATCTCCGTAAAGGGTAAATTGGAATAACTTTGGTTAAAAGTGGAATAACATCTTCATCATAACTCCTATGATATTGATTCAACTTCAGGGTGATTACCCACTGATTTATGAGTCCAAATAAGGATTCTTACATCTTGACTCATTCTGGTTTAATTATAATCAAGAAGAAATTGCCAAATCTCCAAACATGGTAAACTGGAGTCACTTCGGTTAAAAGTGGGATAACTTCTTCATCATAACTCCTACGATCTTGCTTCAACTTCAGGGTGGTTCTACACTGATTTATGAGTCCAAATCAAGCTTCTTACATCGTTATTTATTCTCGTTTTATTAGTATCAAGAAGAAATTGCCAAATCTCCAAATAGGGCATATCTAAATCACTTTGGTTAAAAGTGGGATGACTTCTTCATCATAAGTCCAATGATATTGATTCAATTTCAGGATGATTCTATACTGATTTATGAGTCCAAATCAAGTTTCTTACATCTTGCTTCATTCTGGTTTGATTAGAATCAAGAAGAAATTGCCAAATCTCCAAACAGTGTAAACTGGAGTCACTTCGGTTAAAAGTGGGATAACTTCTTCATCATAACTCCTATGATCTTGATTCAACTTCAGGGTGATTCTCCACTGATTAATGAGTCCAAATCAAGCTTCTTACATCTTGATTCATTCTGGTTTGATTAGAATCAAGAAGAAATTGCCAAATCTTCAAACAGGGTAAACTGGAGTCACTTCGGTTAAAAGTGGGATAACTTCTTCATCATAACTCCTATGATCTTGATTCAACTTTATGGTGCTTCTAAACTGATTAATGAGTCCAAATAAAGCTTCTTACATCGTGATTAATTCTGGTTTTATTAATATCAAGAATAAATTGCCAAATCTCCAAACAGGGCAAACTGGAATCACTTCGGTTAAAAGTGGGATAACTTCTTCATCATAAGTCCAATGATATTGATTCAAATTAAGGATGATTCTACACTGATTTATGAGTCCAAATCAAGATTCTTAAATCTTGATTCCTTCTGATTTGATTAGAATCAAGAAGAAATTGTCAAATCTCCATACAGGGTAAACTGGAATTACTTCGGTTAAAAGTGGGATAACTTCTTCATCATAATTCCTATGATCTTGATTCAAATTCAGGGTGATTCTAAACTCATTTATGAGTCCAAATAAATCTTCTTACATCGTCATTTGTTCTGGTTTTATTATTATCAAGAAGAAATTGCCAACTCTCCAAACAGGGCAAACTAGAATCACTTCGGTGAAAAGTGGGATAACTTCTTCATCATAACTCCAATGATATTGATTCAACTTCAGGATGATTCTACACTGATTTATGAGTCCAAATCAAGCTTCTTACGTCTTGATTCATTCTGGTTTGATTTGAATCAAGAAGAAATTGTCAAATCTCCAAACATGATAAACTGGAATCACTTCGGTTAAAAGTGGGATAACTTCTTCATCATAACTCCTATGATCTTGATTCAAATTCAGGGTGATTATAAACTCATTTATGAGTCCAAATAAATCTTCTTACATCGTCATTAATTCTGGTTTTATTAGTATCAAGAAGAAATTGCCAACTCTCCAAACAGGGCAAACTAGAATCACTTCGGTGAAAAGTGGGATAACTTCTTCATCATAACTCCAATGATATTTATTCAACTTCAGGATGATTCTACACTGATTTATGAGTCCAAATCAAGATTCCAACTTCGTGATTCATTCTGGTTTTATTTGTATCAAGAAGAAATTGTCAATTCTTCAAACAGGGTAAATTGGAATCACTTCGGTTAAAAGTGGGATAACTTCTTCATCATAACTCCTATGATCTTGATTCAACTCCAGGGTGATTCTATACTGATTAATGAGTCCAAATTAAGTTTCTTACTTCGTGATTCATTCTTGTTTTATTAGTATCAAGAATAAATTGCAAAATCCCCAAACACGGTAAACTAGGATCACTTCGGTTAAAAGTGGGATAACTTCTTCATCATAAGTCCAATGATATTTATTCAACTTCAGGATTATTCTAAACTTATTTATGAGTCTAAATCAATATTCTCACTTCTTGATTCATTCTGGTTTGATTAGAATCAAGAAGAAATTGCCAAATCTCCAAACAGGGTAAACTGGAGTCACTTCGGTTAAAAGTGGGATAACTTCTTCATCATAACTCCTATGATCTGGATTCAACTTCAGGGTTATTATGAACTTATTTGAGTCCAAATCAAGCTTCTTACATCGTGGTTCATTCTTTTTTTATTAGTATCAAGAAGAAATTGCCAAATCTCCAAATAGGACAAACTTGAATCACTTCGGTTAAAAGTGGGATAACTTCTTCATCATAAATCCAATTAAATTGATTCAACTTCAGGATTATTCTGCACTGATTTATGAGTCAAAATAGAGCTTCTTACATCTTGATTCATTCTGGTTTGATTAGAACCAAGAAGAAATTGTCAAATCTCCAAACAAGGTTAACGGGATCACTTCAGTTAAAAGTGAGATAACTTCTTCATCATAAGTCCAATGATATTGATTCAACTTCAGGATTATTCTAAACTGATTTATGAGTCCAAATCAAGATTAATACATCTTGATTCATTATGGTTTGATTAGAATCAAGAAGAAATTGCCAAATCTCCAAACAGGATAAACTGGAGTTACTTCGGTTAAAAGTGGGATAACTTCTTCATCATAACTCCTATGATCCTGCTTCAACTTCAGGGTGGTTTTACACTGATTTATGAGTCTAAATCAAGCTTCTTACATCGTGATTCATTCTGGTTTGATTAGTATCAAGAAGAAATTGCCAAATCTCCAAATAGGGCATACTGGAATCACTTCGGTTAAAAGTGGGATAACTTCTTCATCATAATTCCAATGATATTGATTCAATTTCAGGATGATTCTATTCTTATTTATGAGTCCAAATCAAGCTTATTACATCATGATTCATTCTGGTTTTATTAGTATCAAGAAGAAATTGCCAAATCTCCAAATAGGGCAAACTGGAATCACTTCGGTTAAAAGTGGGATAACTTCTTCATCATAACTCCAATGATATTGATTCAACTTCAGGATGATTCTATGCTGATTTATGAGTCTAAATTAAGATTTTTACATCTTGATTCATTCTGGTTTGATTAGAACCAAGAAGAAATTGCAAAATCTCCAAACAGGGTAAACTGGAATCACTTCGGTTAAAAGTGGGATAACTTCTTCATAATAACTCCTATTATCTTGATTCAACTTCAGGGTGATTTCTAAACTTATTTATGAGTCCAAATCAAGATTCTTACGTCGTGATTCATTCTCGTTTTATTTGTATATAGAAGAAATTGCCAAATCTCCAAACAGGATAAACTGGAATCACTTCGGTTAAAAGTGGGATAACTTCTTCATCATAACTCCAATGATACTGATTCAACTCCAGGGTGATTCTACACTGATTAATGAGTCCAAATCAAGCTTCTTACACCGTGATTCATTCTGGTTTTATTAGAATCAAGAAGAAATTACCAAATCTCCAAACAAGGTATACTGGAGTCACTTCCGTTAAAAACGGGATAACTTCTTCATCATAACTCCTATGATCTTGATTCAACTTCAGGGTGATTCTACACTGATTTATGAGTCCAAATCAAGATTATTAAATCTTGATTCATTCTGGTTTGATTAGAATCAAGAACAAATTGCCAAATCTCCAAACAGGGTAAACTGGAATCACTTCGGTTAAAAGTGCAATAACATCTTCATCATAACCCCTGTGATATTGATTCAACTTCAGGGTGATTATCCACTGATTTATGAGTCCAAATAAAGTTTCTTACATCTTGATTCATTCTGGTTTAATTAGAATCAAGAAGACAAATCTCCAAACAGGGTAAACTGGAGCCACTTCGGTTAAAAGTGGGATAACTTCTTCATCATAACTCCTATGATCTTGCTTCAACTTCAGGGTGGTTCTACACTGATTTATGAGTCCAAATCAAGCTTCTTACATCGTGATTCATTCTTGTTTTATTAGTATCAAGAAGAAACAGCCAAATCTCCAAATAGGGCATACTGGAATCACTTCGGTTAAAAGTGGGATAACTTCTTCATCATAATTCCAATGATATTAATTCAATTTCAGGATGATTCTATACTTATTTATGAGTCCAAATCAATATTTTTACATCTTGATTCATTCTTTTTTTATTAGAATCAAGAAGAAACTTCCAAATCTCCAAATAGGGTAAACTGGAGTCACTTCGGTTAAAAGTGGGATAACTTTTTCATCATAACTCCTATGATCTTGCTTCAACTTCAGGGTGGTTCTACACTGATTTATGAGTCCAAATCAATCTTCTTACATCGTTATTCATTCTGGTTTTATTAGTATCAAAAAGAAATTGCCAAATCTCCAAATAGGGCATACTGGAATCACTTCGGTTAAAAGTGGGATAACTTCTTCATCATAAGTCCAATGATATTGATTCAATTTCTAGATGATTCTATACTGATTTATGAGTCCAAATCAAGATTTTTACATCTTGATTCATTCTGTTTTGATTAGAATGAAGAAGAAATTGCCAAATCTCCAAACAGGGTAAAGTTGAGTCACTTCGGTTAAAAGTGGGATAACTTCTTCATCATAACTCCTATGATCTTGATTCAACTTCAGGGTGATTCTACACTGATTAATGAGTCCAAATCAAGCTTCTTACATCATGATTCATTCTAGTTTTATTAGTATCAAGATTAAATTGCCAAATCTCCAAACAGATTAAACTAGAATCACTTCGGTTAAAAGTGGGATAACTTCTTCATCTTAAGTCCAATGATATTGATTCAACTCCAGGGTGATTCTACACTGATTAATGATTCCAAATCAAGCTTCTTACATCGTGATTCATTCTGGTTTTATTAGTATCAAGAATAAATTGCCAAATCTCCAAACAGGGTTAACTGGGATCACTTCGGTTAAAAGTGGGATAACTTCTTCATCATAACTCCTATGATATTAATTCAAATTCAGGGTGATTCTAAACTGATTTATGAGTCCAAATCAATATTCTTACATCGTCAATCATTCTGTTTTTTATTAGTATCAAGAATAAATTGCCAACTCTCCAAACAGGGTTAACTGGGATCACTTCGGTTAAAAGTGGGATAACTTCTTCATCATAAGTCCAATGATATTGATTCAACTTCAGGATGATTCTAAACTGATTTATGAGTCCAAATCAAGATTCTTACATCTTGATTCATTCTGGTTTGATTAGAATCAAGAAGAAATTGCCAAATCTCCAAACAGGGTAAACTGGAATCACTTCGGTTAAAAGTGGAATAACATCTTCATCATAACTCCTATGATATTGATTCAACTTTAGGGTGATTATCCACTGATTTATGAGTCCAAATAAAGCTTCTTACATCTTGATTCATTCTGGTTTGATTAGAATCAAGAAGAAATTGCCAAATCTCCAAACAGGGTAAACTGGAATCACTTCGGTTAAAAGTGGGATAACTTCTTCATCATAACTCCAATTGTTGGAAATCAAAGCTCATGCTGTGTGAAAGAAATCGCCATTAATGGCAGAAGAGAAAGCTTGAAATGATGATGAGAAAGGTCTGATCTTTAACTTATGAACTTGAATCAGAAACAGAGATTATGAGATTTAAAGAGACTTAGAGAGAATAAAGACTTAAGAAAGGCGTAGACTTGAGAGAATCTGAATCAAGAACACAAGTTTTATTTCTGAAGTGGAGAGGGGAAATCCCCCTTACTCCCTTAAGGTTACAAATCGCCCATAAGGGTCTATATACAAGCTTGCCTAAAGCGAAGGATAAGACTTGAAGGGTGGAGATCTTCTGATTTGAATTGGATGGTGAGGATTAGCTCTTGGGGCTGAGGCAAGCTGTGTGTATGCACCTTAATGGTCGATGAAAGGCTTGGCTAAGAATGCTCCAACAACTCCATTGTATCTACCCACTTCTCTGGCCAGATACATAGTCAACAAGCTCTTCCTTTTCCAGCAAATGCCAGCCTGTTCTTGGACCACACAGCCAGGTTCCAACTCCTTTTGAACCAGCTCGCCCAAGGTATCTTCTTGATGCATTTTGATTCCTGGTAATCAGAACAAGCTTCTCTTGCGCCCTATGTTTGCACGGCTTCATTTCAGGTTCATCCCGGGAAAGCATTCGCCCTATTTTTCCACGGTCGATGGTACGGACCTCCTGTCCGTACCAGTCGCCCTATTTTTGCAAAAACTCCCTAACCATCTTTAAAGGTCGAATGGGAACTTCTTTGGGTCGCCTTATTTTTGCACGGTCCATACAAGTCCGTACGGTTCGCCCTATTTTTGCACGCTCGACCATCTCCTCCAAAATGTCTCTAAATGGTGTCTATGTCCCTCCTGGACTTGACCCTAACTTTGCAAATCTTTAAACACTCCAAAAGCCTTCTTAGACAATCTCCGGAGGTCTTGCCCTAACTTTGCACGAGACCCAAACTTCACCCAAACTCATCCTTTGGCTCCATTTTCATCTCTTCAAGTTAACACTCCCCCTCAACTTGACTCTAGTGATCCTAAGTCAAGCTTGGAACCTTGAAGAATCCCCTCATTAAAAACTTCACCAAAGAAAACCCTTTTTGGGATAAAACCTTGATGAGGGAAAAAGAGTAGGTTCCTGAAGGCCTAGGGATTGGCCAGTGGTTCTTTGTACCTTACCATCAATGTAAGGGATCCAAAGAATCACTTGGATCATGGCCTCTCATGTGATGAAAGGTTCGTTCATCACTCTCCTTGCTCACCACCAACACTTCTTGTATCTCATCTTTGGACAGACCTTGTTGCTCCCCCTTTCTCACAACCTCCTTGTTGTGATCAAGTGCTCGCTTCTTCTGATCTTCCTTGATAGATACAAACTGGGTCTTGACTTCTTCTGCTTCAAGAGAACACACTAAGCTACTGAACCTCATGATGATGCTTCAGCCATTGTACCAATCACTTCACTCTAGAGCCGCCTTGTTCCAATGCTTCATCATCCCTCACTTAGCTTCATAACTGATCTGCTCCTCTTCTTGCATAACCGTCAATGACTCTCCTTGATCAGATCATGTCTCAACACTCCCCCTCAAGCTTGACCACGTGGAACAAGTCAAGCTTGGAAGGATTGCACACATGATCTGCATCACACTCCATTGCAACACCTTGAACTTGCCATCTTGATTGGATTGCTTGTGGAAGCTTCATCTCATCAGCCACCTCACACTAGAAGCCGCACTGCTGAGTCTTCATTTCCCATAGCCAAGAATCCTCTAAAAGCTCTCTTGTCTAGACACGCCACTGCCTAAACCCAAATGGATCCTTCTTCAGCTGCTTGCAATGGCTCCTCTTGAACCGCTTGATAGCTCACTTAACTCCCCTCCTCAAGCTTGGATTAGATTTGGGGTCCAAGCTTGCAAGTGAGCTTCAGTGACTTCAAGCATCAGTGGCACATCACCACTCCTTTAACAATTCTCCATTGAACCCCAATGGCACACCATTCTGCCTCTTTCAACTCGGATGAATAGTGAACCAAGAACACCTTTTGTGAAACCTGAAACATCACTAAACTCCAGCAAAGATCAGACATACTTTCATTGGGATCAAACCTTGACTAATCATCAAGTTTGATCTCCAATGTCACAAGCTTTGCACTTAGACATATTCTTATTATCATTAAGATCCATCTAATGCAAGCTTTCCACTCTCTAAATTCTATGGATGAACACAACAGGAACTATCCCAAGCAAATAGGCAATCCTTTCCTGCCTTAAACGACCATTAGACTTAAGTTTAGATGTCTTAACCTTAAGGCAGTAACCATGACAATAGAATGCAACAGCCTTAACCTATTTTATTCATGAATGCAATCTGGATTAGATACAACTATCTATCATCCTAGCAAAACATTCATTTAGAACAGAGACTAAGCATCATTACCATTTCCAAATACCAGATCCAAACGCTTTACTTTAACAAGTTTCTATTCATGTATGCAAGAAGATTCAGAACATACTATCTAATATCATGTCTAGCATCATTTAGAACTTAAGCAAGCATTTTTTAAATTCTCAAACACCAAACAAGATTTATTAAGCATCCTGGGACAGATTCAAGATAATATAATCAAGCAATCATTAATAATATCCTCAGGTTTCAGTCACATACTCAACACACAGCAAGAGTCATTATCACAGTCTCAATATCAAGATGAGTTTAAGATTTGCTTACTCAAGGAACCAGGTTGGTTCCTTAGTCTCTAGATGCAAACCACCAAGGCTTTTGTTGGATTTTGGAGTCTGGATCGTCACCCACCTCCTTCTCCTTCAGTTCATGGCCACCATCTTGTACCAAACAGCTCAAAGACCCCTCCTTTCTTCAAGAATCCTAGGCGCCATCTTTCTAGACAGCTTTCACTTTGATATGAGATGATGAACAACTTCTGGACAAGGCTCTTTGGATCAGGTTAGCTAGGGCTTTCCATACACCTTTGCTTCCAAAAACAATCACCATCAGGATGGATATGAGAGAGGAAAGGAACCACAGACTTGAATCAAGCTTCAGCCTTCTTCTTCTTGAATGAGCTGAACTAATCTATGTTGTCTTCACGGTTTGTTCTTGAGCTGAGGAGAGAGCTGTGTATTTGCAGAGCTATCACCAAGATCTGATGAACCTGGCTCTGATACCATGTTGGAAATCAAAGCTCATGCTGTGTGAAAGAAATCGCCATTAATGGCAGAAGAGAAAGCTTGAAATGATGATGAGAAAGGTCTGATCTTTAACTTATGAACTTGAATCAGAAACAGAGATTAGGAGACTTAAAGAGACTTAGAGAGAATAGAGACTTAAGAAATGGGGTAGACTTGAGAGAATCTGAATCAAGAACACAAGTTTTATTTCTGAAGTGGAGAGGGGAAATCTCCCTTACTCCCTTAAGGTTACAAATCGCCCATAAGGGTCTATATATAAGTTTTACAAGTTTCTGGATAAACCCTAAAGCTAAGGATAAGACTCGAAGGGTGGAGATCTTCTGATTTAAATTGGATGGTGAGGATTAGCTCTTGGGGCTGAGGCAAGCTGTGTGTATGCACCTTAGTGGTCAAAGAAAGGCTTGGCTAGGCTTGGCTAAGAATGCTCCAACAACTCCATTGTATCTACCCACTTCTCTGGCCAGATACATAGTCAACAAGCTCTTCCTTTTCCAGCAAATGCCAGCCTGTTCTTGGACCACACAGCCAGGTGCCAACTCCTTTTGAACCAGCTCGCCCAAGGTATCTTCTTGATGCATTTTGATTCCTGGTAATCAGAACAAGCTTCTCTTGCGCCCTAAGTTTGCACGGCTTCATTTCAGGTTCATCCCGGGAAAGCATTCGCCCAATTTTTGCACGGTCGATGGTATGGACCTCCTGTCCGTACCACTCGCCCTATTTTTGCACAAACTCCCCAACCGTCTTTAAAGGTCGAATGGGAACTTCTTTGGGTCGCCCTATTTTTGCACGGTCCGTACTAAGTCCGTACGGTTCGCCCTATTTTTGCACGCTCGACCATCTCCTCCCAAATGTCTCTAAATGGTGTCTAAGTCCCTCCTGGACTTGACCCTAACTTTGCACATCTTTAAACACTCCAAAAGCCTTCTTAGACAATCTCCGGAGGTCTAACTTTGCACGAGACCCAAACTTCACCCAAACTCATCCTTTGGCTCCATTTCATCTCTTCAAGTTAACACCAATGATATTGATTCAACTTCAGGATGATTCTACACTGATTTATGAGTCCAAATCAAGCTTCTTACGTCTTGATTCATTCTGGTTTGATTAGAATCAAGAAGAAATTGCCAAATCTCCAAATAGGGTAAACTGGAATCACTTCGGTTAAAAGTGCGATAACTTCTTCATCATAACACCTATGATCTTGATTCATCTTCAGTGTGATTCTACACTGATTAATGAGTCCAAATCAAGATTCTTGCATCGTGATTCATTCTGGTTTTATTTGTATCAAGAAGAAATTGCCAAATCTCCAAACAGGATAAACTGGAATCACTTCGGTTAAAAGTGGGATAAGTTCTTCATCATAACTCCAATGATATTGATTCAACTCCAGGGTGATACTACACTGATTAATGAGTCCAAATAAAGCTTCTTACATCGTGATTCATTATGGATTTATTAGTATCAAGAATAAATTGCCAAATCTCCAAACAGGATTAACTGGGATCACTTTGGTTAAAAGTAGGATAACTTCTTCATCATAAGTCCAGTGATATTGATTCTACATTGATTTATGATTCCAAATCAAGATTCTTACATCTTGATTTATTCTGGTTTGATTTGAATCAAGAAGAAATTGACAAATCTCCAAACAGGGTAAACTGGAATCACTTCGGTTAAAAGTGCGATAACTTCTTCATCATAACACCTCTGATCTTGATTAATCTTCAATGTGATTCTACACTGATTAATGAGTCCAAATCAAGATTCTTACATCGTGATTCATTCTGGTTTTATTTGTATCAAGAAGAAAATTCCAAATCTCCAAACAGGGTAAACTGGAATCACTTCGGTTAAAAAACGGATAACTTCTTCATCATAACTCCTATGATCTTGCTTCAACTTCAGGGTGGTTCTACACTGATTTATGAGTCCAAATCAAGCTTCTTACATCGTGATTCATTCTGGTTTTATTAGTATCAAGAAGAAATTACCAAATCTCCAAATAGGGCAAACTGGAATCACTTCGGTTAATAGTGGGATAACTTCTTCATCATAACTCCAATTATATTGATTCAACTTCAGGATGATTCTATACTGATTTATGAGTCCAAATCAAGCTTCTTACATCTTGATTCATTATGTTTTGATTAGAACCAAGAAGAAATTGCCAAATCTCCAAACAGGGTAAACTGGAATCACTTTGGTTAAAAGTGGGATAACTTATTCATCATAACTCCTATGATCTTGATTCAACTTCAGGGTGATTTCTAAACTGATTTATGAGTCCAAATCAAGATTCTTACATCATGATTCATTCTGGTTTTATTAGTATCAACAATAAATTGCCAAATCTCCAAACAGGGTAAACTGGAATCACTTCGGTTAAAAGTGGGATAAGTTCTTCATCATAACACCTATGATCTTGATTCATCTTCAGGGTGATTCTACACTGATTAATGAGTCCAAATCAAGATTCTTATATCGTGATTCATTCTGGTTTTATTTGTATCAAGAAGAAATTGCCAAATCTACAAACAGGGTAAACTGGAATCACTTCGGTTAAAAGAGGGATAACTTCTTCATCATAACTCCTATGATCTTGCTTCAACTTCAGGGTGGTTCTATACTGATTTATGAGTCCAAATCAAGCTTCTTACATCGTGATTCATTCTGGTTTTATTAGTATCAAAAAGAAATTGCTAAATCTCTAAACAGGGTAAACTGGAATCACTTCGGTTAAAAGTGGAATAAGTTCTTCATCATAACTCCAATGATATTGATTCAACTCCAGGGTGATACTACACTGATTAATGAGTCAAAATCAAGCTTCTTACACCGTGATTCATTCTGGATTTGTTAGTATCAAGAATAAATTGCCAAATCTTCAAACAGGGTTAACTGGGTTCACTTCGGTTAAAAGTGGGATAACTTCTTCATCATAAGTCCAATGATATTGATTAAACTTCAGGATGATTCTACACTGATTTATGAGTCCAAATCAAGATTCTTACATATTGATTTATTCTGGTTTGATTAGAATCAAGAAGAAATTGCCAAATCTTCAAACAGGGTAAACTGGAATCACTTTGGTTAAAAGTGCGATAACTTCTTCATCATAACTCCTATGATCTTGATTCATCTTCAGGGTGATTCTACACTGATTAATGAGTCCAAATCAAGATTCTTACATCGTGATTCATTCTGGTTTTATTTGTATCAAGAAGAAATTGCCAAATCTCCAAACAGGGTAAACTAGAATCACTTCGGTTAAAAAAGGGATAACTTCTTCATCATAACTCCTATGATCTTGCTTCAACTTCAGTGTGGTTCTACTCTGATTTATGAGTCCAAATCAAGCTTCTTACGTCTTGATTCATTCTGGTTTGATTAGAATCAAGAAGAAATTGCCAAATCTCCAAACAGGGTAAACTGGAATCACTTGGGTTAAAAGTGAGATAACTTCTTCATCATAACTCCTATGATCTTGATTCAACTTCAGGGTGATTTCTAAACTGATTTATGAGTCCAAATCAAGATTCTTACATCGTGATTCATTCTGGTTTTATTTGTATCAAGAAGAAATTGCCAAATCTCCAAACAGGGTAAACTGGAATCACTTCGGTTAAAAGTGGGATAAGTTCTTCATCATAACACCTATGATCTTGATTCATCTTCAGGGTGATTCTACACTGATTAATGAGTCCAAATCAAGATTCTTATATCGTGATTCATTCTGGTTTTATTTGTATCAAGAAGAAATTGCCAAATCTACAAACAGGGTAAACTGGAATCACTTCGGTTAAAAGAGGGATAACTTCTTCATCATAACTCCTATGATCTTGCTTCAACTTCAGGGTGGTTCTATACTGATTTATGAGTCCAAATCAAGCTTCTTACATCGTGATTCATTCTGGTTTTATTAGTATCAAGAAGAAATTGCCAAATCTCCAAATAGGGCAAACAGGATTCACTGCGGTTAAAAGTGGGATAACTTCTTCATCATAACTCCAATGATATTGATTCAACTTCAGGATGATTCTATACTGATTTAGGAGTCTAAATCAAGCTTCTTACATCTTGATTCATTATGGTTTGATTA
Organism: Moricandia moricandioides; assembly: GCA_905132885.1. NCBI lineage: Eukaryota > Viridiplantae > Streptophyta > Magnoliopsida > Brassicales > Brassicaceae > Moricandia > Moricandia moricandioides. The sequence continues at coordinate 117,815 of CAJHQQ010000591.1, forward strand.
GAACCAAGAAGAAATTGCCAAATCTCCAAACAGGGTAAACTGGAATCACTTGGGTTAAAAGTGAGATAACTTCTTCATCATAACTCCTATGATCTTGATTCAACTTCAGGGTGATTTCTAAACTGATTTATGAGTCTAAATCAAGATTCTTACATCGTGATTCATTCTGGTTTTATTTGTATCAAGAAGAAATTGCCAAATCTCCAAACAGGGTAAACTGGAATCACTTCGGTTAAAAGTGGGATAAGTTCTTCATCATAACTCCAATGATATTGATTCAACTTCAGGGTGATACTACACTGATTAATGAGTCCAAATAAAGCTTCTTACATCGTGATTCATTCTGGATTTATTAGTATCAAGAATAAATTGTCAAATCTCCAAACAGGGTTAACTGGGATCACTATGGTTAAAAGTGGGATAACTTCTTCATTATAAGTCCAATGATATTGATTCAACTTCAGGATGATTCTACAATGATTTATGAGTCCAAATCAAGATTCTTACATCTTGATTTATTCTGGTTTGATTTGAATCAAGAAGAAATTGCCAAATCTCCAAACAGGGTAAACTGGAATCACTTCGGTTAAAAGTGCGATAACTTCTTCATCATAATACCTATGATCTTGATTCATCTTCAGGGTGATTCTACACTGATTAATGGGTCCAAATCAAGATTCTTACATCGTGATTCATTCTGGTTTTATTTGTATCAAGAAGAAATTGCCAAATCTCCAAACAGGGTAAACTGGAATCGTTTCGGTTAAAAAAGGGATAACTTCTTCATCATAACTCCTATGATCTTGATTCAACTTCAGGGTGGTTCTACACTGATTTATGAGTCCAAATCAAGCTTCTTACATCGTGATTCATTCTGGTTTTATTAGTATCAAGAAGAAATTGCCAAATCTCCAAATAGGGCAAATTGGAATCACTTCGGTTAAAAGTGGGATAACTTCTTCATTATAACTCCAATGATATTGATTCAACTTCAGGATGATTCTATGCTGATTTATGAGTCCAAATCAAGCTTCTTACATCTTGATTCATTCTGGTTTGATTAGAACCAAGAAGAAATTGTCAAATCTCCAAACAGTGTAAACTGGAATCACTTTGGTTAAAAGTGGGATAACTTCTTCATCATAACTCCTATGATCTTGATTCAAATTCAGGGTGATTTCTAAACTGATTTATGAGTCCAAATCAAGATTCTTACATCGTGATTCATTCTGATTTTAGTTGTATCAAAAAAAAATTGCTAAATCTCTAAATAGGGTAAACTGGAATCACTTCGGTTAAAAGTGGGATAAGTTCTTCATTATAACTCCAATGATATTGATTCAACTCCAGGGTGATACTACACTGATTAATGAGTCCAAATAAAGCTTCTTGCATTGTTATTCATTCTGGATTTATTAGTATCAAGAATAAATTGCCAAATCTCCAAACAGGGTTAACTGGGATCACTTTGGTTAAAAGTAGGATAACTTCTTCATCATAAGTCCATTGATATTGATTCTACACTGATTTATGAGTCCAAATAAAGATTCTTACATCTTGATTTATTCTGGTTTGATTTGAATCAAGAAGAAATTGCCAAATCTCCAAACAGGGTAAACTGGAATCACTTTGGTTAAAAGTGGGATAACTTATTCATCATAACTCCTATGATCTTGATTCAATCTTCAGGGTGATTTCTAAACTGATTTATGAGTCCAAATCAAGATTCTTACATCGTGATTCATTCTGGTTTATTTTTATCAAAAAGAAATTGCTAAATCTCTAAACAGGGTTAAACTGGAATCACTTCGGTTAAAAGTGGGATAAGTTCTTCATCATAACTCCAATGATATTGATTCAACTCCAGGGTAATACTACACTGATTAATGAGTCCAAATCAAGCTTCTTACATCTTGATTCATTCTGGATTTGTTAGTATCAAGAATAAATTGCCAAATCTCCAATTAGGGTTAACTGGGATCACTTCGGTTAAAAGTGGGATAACTTCTTCATCATAAGTCCAATGATATTGATTAAACTTCAGGATGATTCTACACTGATTTATGAGTCCAAATCAAGAATCTTACATCTTGTTTTATTCTGGTTTGATTAGAATCAAGAAGAAATTGCCAAATCTTCAAACAGGGTAAACTGGAATCACTTCGGTTAAAAGTGCGATAACTTCTTCATCATAACTCCTATGATCTTGATTCATCTTCAGGGTGATTCTACACTGATTAATGAGTCCAAATCAAGATTCTTACATCGTGATTCATTCTGGTTTTATTTGTATCAAGAAGAAATTGCCAAATCTCCAAACAGGGTAAACTGGAATCACTTCGGTTAAAAGTGGGATAAGTTCTTCATCATAACTCCAATGATATTGATTCAACTCCAGGGTGATACCACACTGATTAATGAGTCCAAATAAAGCTTCTTAAATCGTGATTCATTCTGGATTTATTAGTATCAAGAATAAATTGCCAAATCTCCAAACAGGGTTAACTGGGATCACTTTGGTTAAAAGTGGGATAACTTCTTCATTATAAGTCCAATGATATTGATTCAACTTCAGGATGATTCTACACTGATTTATGAGTCCAAATCAAGATTATTACATCTTGATTTATTCTGCTTTGATTTGAATCAAGAAGAAATTGCCAAATCTCCAAACAGGGTAAACTGGAATCACTTCGGTTAAAAGTGCGATAACTTCTTCATCATAACACCTATGATCTTGATTCATCTTCAGGGTGATTCTAAACTGATTAATGAAACCAAATCAAGATTCTTACATCGTGATTCATTCTGGTTTTATTTGTATCAAGAAGAAATTGCCAAATCTCCAAACAGGGTAAACTGGAATCGCTTCGGTTAAAAAAGGGATAACTTCTTCATCATAACTCCTATGATCTTGCTTCAACTTCAGGGTGGTTCTACACTTATTTATGAGTCCAAATCAAGATTCTTACATCGTGTTTCATTCTGGTTTTATTAGTATCAAGAAGAAATTGCCGAATCTCCAAATAGGGCAAACTGGAATCATTTCGGTTAAAAGTGGGATAACTTCTTCATCATAACTCCAATGATATTGATTCAACTTCAGGATGATTCTATACTGATTTATGAGTCCAAATCAAGATTCTTACATCGTGATTCATTCTGGTTTTATTTGTATCAAGAAGAAATTGCCAAATCTCCAAACAGGGTAAACTGGAATCACTTCGGTTAAAAGAGGGATAACTTCTTCATCATAACTCCTATGATCTTGCTTCAACTTCAGGGTGGTTCTACACTGATTTATGAGTCCAAATCAAGCTTCTTACATCGTGATTCATTCTGGTTTTATTAGTATCAAGAAGAAATTGCCAAATCTCCAAACAGGGTAAACTGGAATCACTTCGGTTAAAAGTGGGATAAGTTCTTCATCATAACTCCAATGATATTGATTCAACTCCAGGGTGATACTACACTGATTAATGAGTCCAAATAAAGCTTCTTACATCGTGATTCGTTCTCGATTTATTAGTATCAAGAATAAATTGTCAAATCTCCAAACAGGGTTAACTGGGATCACTTTGGTTAAAAGTGGGATAACTTCTTCATTATAAGTCCAATGATATTGATTCAACTTCAGGATGATTCTAAACAGATTTATGAGTCCAAATAAAGATTCTTACATCTTGATTTATTCTGGTTTGACTTGAATCAAGAAGAAATTTTCAAATCTCCAAACAGGGTAAACTGGAATCACTTCGGTTAAAAGTGCGATAACTTCTTCATCATAATACCTACGATCTTGATTCATCTTCAGGGTGATTCTACACTGATTAATGAGTCCAAATCAAGATTCTTACATCGTGATTCATTCTGGTTTTATTTGTATCAAGAAGAAATTGCCAAATCTCCAAACAGGGTAAACTGGAATAGTTTCGGTTAAAAAAGGGATAACTTCTTCATCATAACTCCTATGATCTTGATTCAACTTCAGGGTGGTTCTACACTGATTTATGAGTCCAAATCAAGCTTCTTACATCGTGATTGATTCTGGTTTTATTAGTATCAAGAAGAAATTGCCAAATCTCCAAATAGGGCAAACTAGAATCACTTCGGTTAAAAGTGGGATAACTTCTTCATCATAACTCCAATGATATTGATTCAACTTCAGGATGATTCTATTCTGATTTATGAGTCCAAATCAAGCTTCTTACATCTTGATTCATTCTGGTTTGATTAGAACCAAGAAGAAATTGTCAAATCTCCAAACAGGGTAAACTGGAATCACTTTGGTTAAAAGTGGGATAACTTCTTCATCATAACTCCTATGATCTTGATTCAACTTCAGGGTGATTTCTAAACTGATTTATGAGTCCAAATCAAGATTCTTACATCGTGATTCATTCTGGTTTTATTTGTATCAAAAAAAATTGCTAAATCTCTAAACAGGGTAAACTGGAATCACTTCGGTTAAAAGTGGGATAAGTTCTTCATCATAACTCCAATGATATTGATTCAACTCCAGGGTGATACTACACTGATTAATGAGTCCAAATCAAGCTTCTTACATCGTGATTCATTCTGGATTTATTAGTATCAAGAAGAAATTGCCAAATCTCCAAACAGAGTAAACTGGAATCACTTCGGTTAAAAGAGGGATAACTTCTTCATCATAATTCCTATGATATTGATTCAACTTCAGGATGATTCTACACTGATTTATGAGTCCAAATCAAAATTCTTACATCTTTATTTATTCTGGTTTGATTAGAATCAAGAAGAAATTGCCAAATCTCCAAACAGGATAAACTGGAATCACTTCGGTTAAAAGTGCGATAACTTCTTCATCATAACTCCTATGATCTTGATTCATCTTCAGGGTGATTCTACACTTATTAATGAGTCCAAATCAAGATTCTTACATCGTGATTCATTCTGGTTTTATTTGTATCAAGAAGAAATTGCCAAATCTCCAAACAGGGTAAACTGGAATCACTTCGGTTAAAAAAGGGATAACTTCTTCATCATAACTCATATGATCTTGCTTCAACTTCAGGGTGGTTCTACCCTGATTTATGAGTCCAAGTCAAGCTTCTTACGTCTTGATTCATTCTGGTTTGATTAGAATCAAGAAGAAATTGCCAAATCTCCAAACAGGGTAAACTGGAATCACTTCGGTTAAAAGTACGATAACTTCTTCATCATAACTCCTATGATCTTGATTCATCTTCAGGGTGATTCTACACTGATTAATGAGTCCAAATCAAGATTCTTACATCGTGATTCATTCTGGTTTTATTTGTATCAAGAAGAAATTGCCAAATCTCCAAACAGGGTAAACTGGAATCACTTCGGTTAAAAGAGGGATAACTTCTTCATCATAACTCCTATGATTTTGCTTCAACTTCAGGGTGGTTCTAAACTGATTTATGAGTCCAAATCAAGCTTCTTACATCGTGATTCATTCTGGTTTTATTAGTATCAAGAAGAAATTGCCAAATCTCCAAATAGGGCAAACACGAATCACTTCGGTTAAAAGTGGGATAACTTCTTCATCATAACTCCAATGATATTGATTCAACTTCAGGATGATTCTATACTGATTTAGGAGTCTAAATCAATATTCTTACATCTTGATTCATTATGGTTTGATTAGAACCAAGAAGAAATTGCCAAATCTCCAAACAGGGTAAACTGGAATCACTTGGGTTAAAAGTGAGATAACTTCTTCATCATAACTCCTATGATCTTGATTCAACTTCAGGGTGATTTCTAAACTGATTTATGAGTCCAAATCAAGATTTTTACATCGTGATTCATTCTGGTTTTATTTATATCAAGAAGAAATTGCCAAATCTCCAAAAAGGGTAAACTGGAATCACTTCGGTTAAAAGTGGGATAAGTTCTTCATCATAACTCCAATGATATTGATTCAACTCCAGGGTGATACTACACTGATTAATGAGTCCAAATAAAGCTTCTTACATCGTGATTCATTCTGGATTTATTAGTATCAAGAATAAATTGCCAAATCTCCAAACAGGGTTAACTGGGATCACTTTGGTTAAAGGTGGGATAACTTCTTCATTATAAGTCCAATGATATTGATTCAACTTCAGGATGATTCTACACTGATTTATGAGTCCAAATCAAGATTCTTACATCTTGATTTATTCTGGTTTGAATTGAATCAAGAAGAAATTGCCAAATCTCGAAACAGGGTAAACTGGAATCACTTCGGTTAAAAGTGCGATAACTTCTTCATCATAACACCTATGATCTTGATTCATCTTCAGGGTGATTCTACACTGATTAATGAGACCAAATCAAGATTCTTACATCGTGATTCATTCTGGTTTTATTTGTATCAAGAAGAAATTGTCAAATCTCCAAACAGGGTAAACTGGAATCGCTTCGGTTAAAAAAGGGATAACTTCTTCATCATAACTCCTATGATCTTGCTTCAACTTCAGGGTGGTTCAACACTGATTTATGAGTCCAAATCAAGCTTCTTACATCGTGATTCATTCTGGTTTTATTGGTATCAAGAAGAAATTGCCAAATCTCCAAACAGGGTAAACTGGAATCACTTTGGTTAAAAGTGGGATAACTTCTTCATCATAACTCCTATGATATTGATTCAACTTCAGGGTGATTTCTAAACTGATTTATGAGTCCAAATCAAGATTCTTACATCGTGATTCATTCTGGTTTTATTTGTATCAAAAAGAAATTGCCAAATCTCCAAACAGGGTAAACTGGAATAACTTTGGTCAAAAGTGGGATAAGTTCTTCATCATAACTCCAATGATATTGATTCAACTCCAGGGTGATACTACACTGATTAATGAGTCCAAATCAAGCTTCTTACATCGTGATTCATTCTGGATTTATTAGTATCAAGAATAAATTGTCAAATCTCCAAACAGGGTTAACTGGGATCACTTCGGTTAAAAGTGGGATAACTTATTCATCATAAGTCCAATGATATTGATTCAACTTCAGGAATATTCTACACTGATTTAAGAGTCCAAATCAAGATTCTTACATCTTGATTTATTCTGGTTTGATTAGAATCAAGAAGAAATTGCCAAATCTCCAAACAGGGTATCACTTCGGTTAAAAGTGTAATCACTTCTTCATCATAACTCCTATGATCTTGATTCATCTTCAGGGTGATTCTACACTGATTAATGAGTCCAAATCAAGATTCTTACATCGTGATTCATTCTGGTTTTATTTGTATCAAGAAGAAATTGCCAAATCTCCAAACAGGATAAACTGGAATCACTTCGGTTAAAAAATGGATAACTTCTTCATCATAACTCCTATGATCTTGCTTCAACTTCAGGGTGGTTCTACACTGATTTATGAGTCCAAATCAAGCTTCTTAAGTCTTGATTGATTCTGGTTTGATTAGAATCAAGAAGAAATTGCCAAATCTCCAAACAGGGTAAACTGAAATCACTTCGGTTAAAATTGCGATAACTTCTTCATCATAACTCCTATGATCTTGATTCATCTTCAGGGTGATTCTACACTGATTAATGAGTCCAAATCAAGATTCTTACATCGTGATTTATTCTGGTTTTATTTGTATCAAGAAGAAATTGCCAAATCTCCAAACAGGGTAAACTGGAATCACTTCGGTTAAAAGAGGGATAACTTCTTCATCATAACTCCTATGATCTTGCTTCAACTTCAGGGTGGTTCTACACTGATTTATGAGTCCAAATCAAGCTTCTTACATCGCGATTCATTCTGGTTTTATTAGTATCAAGAAGAAATTGCCAAATCTCCAAATAGGGCAAACAGGAATCACTTCGGTTAAAAGTGGGATAACTTCTTCATCATAACTCCAATGATATTGATTCAACTTCAGGATGATTCTATACTGATTTAGGAGTCCAAATCAATCTTCTTACATCTTGATTCATTATGGTTGGATTAGAACCAAGAAGAAATTGCCAAATCTTCAAAGAGGGTAAACTGGAATCACTTGGGTTAAAAGTTGGATAACTTCTTCATCATAACTCCTATGATCTTGATTCAACTTCAGGGGGATTTCTGAACTGATTTATGAGTCCAAATCAAGATTCTTACATCGTGATTCATTCTGGTTTTATTTGTATCAAGAAGAAATTGCCAAATCTCCAAACAGGGTAAACTGGAATCACTTCGGTTAAAAGTGGGATAAGTTCTTCATAATAACTCCAATGATATTGATTCAACTCCAGGGTGATGCTACACTGATTAATGAGTCCAAATAAAGCTTCTTACATCGTGATTCATTCTGGATTTATTAGTATCAAGAATAAATTGCTAAATCTCCAAACAGGGTTAACTGGGATCACTTTGGTTAAAAGTGGGATAACTTCTTCATCATAAGTCCAATGATATTGATTCAACTTCAGGATGATTATACACTGATTTATGAGTCCAAATCAAGATTCTTATCTTGATTTATTCTGGTTTGATTTGAATCAAGAAGAAATTGCCAAATCTCCAAACAGGTTCAACTGGAATCACTTCGGTTAAAAGTGGAATAACATCTTCATCATAACTCCTATGATATTGATTCAACTTCAGGGTGATTAACCACTGATTTATGAGTCCAAATAAAGCTTCTTACATCTTGATTCATTCTGGTTTGATTAGAATCAATAAGAAATTGCCAAATCTTCAAACAGGATATACTGGAGTCACTTCGGTTAAAAGTGGGATAACTTCTTCATCATAACTCCTATGATCTTGATTCAACTTCAGGGTGATTCTACACTGATTTATGAGTCCAAATCAAGATTATTACATCTTGATTCATTCTGGTTTATTAGAATCAAGAAGAAATTGCTAAATCTCCATACAGGGTAAACTGGAATCACTTCGGTTAAAAGTGGAATAACATCTTCATCATAACTCCTATGATATTGACTCAACTTAAGGCTGATTATCCACTGATTTATGAGTTCAAATAAAGATTCTTACATCTTGATTCATTCTGGTTTAATTATAATCAAGAAGAAATTGCCAAATCTCCAAACATGGTAGACTGGAGTCACTTCGGTTAAAAGTGGAATAACTTCTTCATCATAACTCCTATGATCTTGCTTCAACTTCAGGGTGGTTCTACAATGATTTATGAGTCCAAATCAATCTTCTTACATCGTGATTCATTCTGGTTTTATTAGTATCAAGAAGAAATTGCCAAATCTCCAAAAAGGGTAAACTGGGATTACTTCGGTTAAAAGTGGGATAACTTCGTCATCATAAGTCCAATGATATTGATTAAATTTCAGGATGATTCTATACTGATTAATGAGTACAAATCAAGCTTCTTTCATCTTGAATCTGATTCTCTCTAGTCTACCTCTTTCTTAGTCTCTCTAATCTTTCTTAGTCTCTTTAAGTCTCCTAATCTCTGTTTCTGATTCAAGTTCATAAGTTAAAGATCAGACCTTTCTCATCATCATTTCAAGCTTTCTCTTCTGCCATTAATGGCGATTTCTTTCACACAACATGAGCTTTGATTTCCAACAAGCAAAGTGAGCCACCTGATGATCTTTGGGGCTCAATAACCTGTGGTACTCAAGGCCATTGCATGCTGATCTAGAAAGAGATCATACCGCAGTGAAGGAGGAAGAAGGTCACTCAACAAGCTAAGTGAGGAGTGCTTGTACAGTGGACTGAGGACATCGTGATTCACTCTTGTTTTATTTGTATCAAGAAGATATTGCCAAATCTCCAAACAGGGTAAACTGGAATCACTTCGGTTAAAAGTGGGAGAACTTCTTCATCATAACTCCAATAAAATTGATTCAACTCCAGGGTGATTCTACACTGATTAATGAGTCCAAATCAAGCTTCTTACATCGTTATTCATTCTGGTTTTATTAGTATCAAGAATAAATTGCCAAATCTCCAAACAGGACTAACTGGAATCACTTCGGTTTAAAGTGAGATAACTTCTTCATCATAACTCCAATGATATTGATTCAACTTCAGGATTATTCTAAACTGATTTATGAGTCCAAATCGAGCTTATTACATCTTGATTCATTCTGGTTTGACTAGAACCAAGAAGAAATTGCCAAATCTCCAAACAGGGTAAACTGGAATCCCTTCGGTTAAAAGTGGGATAATTTCTTCATCATAACTCCTATGATCTTGATTCAACTTCAGGGTGATTTCTAAACTGATTTATGAGTCCAAATAAGGATTCTTACATCGTGATTCATTCTGGTTTTATTTGTATCAAGAAGAAATTGCTAAATCTCCAAACAGGGTAAACTGGAATCACTTCGGTTAAAAGTGAGATAACTTCTTCATCATAAGTCCAATGATATTGATTCAACTTCAGGATGATTCTACACTGATTTATGAGTCCAAATCAAGATTCTTACATATTGATTTATTCTGTTTTGATTAGAATCAAGAAGAAATTGCCAAATCTCCAAACAGGTTAAACTGGAATCACTTCGGTTAAAAGTGGAATAACATCTTCATCATAACTCCTATGATATTAATTCAACTTCAGGATGATTATCCACTGATTTATGAGTCCAAATAAAGCTTCTTACATCGTGATTCATTCTGGTTGATTAGAATCAAGAAGAATCTGCCAAATCTCCAAACAGAGTAAACTGGAGTCACTTCGGATAAAAGTGGGTTAACGTCTTCATCATAACCCCTATGATCTTGATTCATCTTCAGGGTGATTCTACACTGATTAATGAGTCCAAATCAAGCTTCTTACATCGTTATTTATTCTGATTTTATTAGTATCAAGAATAAATTGCCAAATCTCCAAACAGGGTTAACTGGGATCACTTTGGTTAAAAGTGGGATAACTTCTTCATCATAAGTCCAATGATATTGATTCAACTTCAGGATGATTCTACACTGATTAATGAGTCCAAATCAATATTATTACATCTTGATTCATTCTGGTTTGATTTGAATTAAGAAGATATTGTCAAATCTCCAAACAGTGTAAACTGGAATCACTTCGGTTAAAAGTTGAATAACATCTTCATCATAACTCCTATGACATTGATTCAACTTCAGGGTGATTCTACACTGATTTATGATTCTAAATAAAGCTTCTTACGTCTTGATTCATTCTGGTTTGATGAAAATCAAGAAGAAATTGTCAAATCTCCAAATAGGTATACTGGAATCACTTCGGTTAAAAGTGGGATAACTTCTTCATCATAACTCCTATGATCTTTATTCATTTTCAGGGTGATTCTACACTGATTAATAAGTCCAAATCAAGCTTCTCACATCGTGATTCATTCTGGTTTTATTAGTATCAAGAAGAAATTGCCAAATCTCCAAACAGATCAAACTGGAATCACTTCGGTTAAAAGTGGGATAACTTCTTCATCATAAGTCCAATGATATTGATTCAACTCCAGGGTGATTCTACACTGATTAATGAGTCCAAATAAATTTTCTTACATCGTGATTCATTCTGGTTTTATTAGTATGAAGAATAAATTGTCAAATCTCCAAACAGGGTTAACTGGGATCACTTTGGTTAAAAGTGGGATAACATCTTCATCATAACTCCAATGATATTGATTAAACTTCATGATTATTCTATACTGATTTATGATTCCAAATCAAGCTTATTACATCTTGATTCATTCTGGTTTGATTATAACCAAGAAGAAATTGCCAAATCTCCAAACAGAGTAAACTGGAATCACTTCGGTTAAAAGTGCGATAACTTCTTCATCATAACACCTATGATCTTGATTCATCTTCAAGGTGATTCTACACTGATTAATGAGTCCAAATCAAGATTCTTACATCGTGATTCATTCTGGTTTTATTTGTATCAAGAAGAAATTGCCAAATCTCCAAACAGGGTAAACTGGAATCATCGGTTAAAAAAGGGATAACTTCTTCATCATAACTCCTATGATCTTGCTTCAACTTGAGGGTGGTTCAACACTGATTTATGAGTCCAAATCAAGCTTCTTACATCGTGATTCATTCTGGTTTTATTAGTATCAAGAAGAAATTGCCAAATCTCCAAACAGGGTAAACTGGAATCACTTTGGTTAAAAGTGGGATAACTTCTTCATCATAACTCCTATGATATTGATACAACTTCAGGGTGATTTCTAAACTGATTTATGAGTCCAAATCAAGATTCTTACATCGTGATTCATTCTGGTTTTATTTGTATCAAAAAGAAATTGCCAAATCTCCAAACAGGGTAAACTGGAATCACTTCGGTCAAAAGTGGGATAAGTTCTTCATCATAACTCCAATGATATTGATTCAACTCCAGGGTGATACTACACTGATTAATGAGTCCAAATCAAGCTTCTTACATCGTGATTCATTTTGTATTTATTAGTATCAAGAATAAATTGTCAAATCTCCAAACAGGGTTAACTGGGATCACTTCGGTTAAAAGTGGGATAACTTCTTCATCATAAGTCCAATGATATTGATTTAACTTCAGGATGATTCTACACTGATTTAAGAGTCCAACTCAAGATTCTTACATCTTGATTTATTCTGGTTTGATTAGAATCAAGAAGAAATTGCCAAATCTCCAAACAGGGTAAACTGGAATCACTTCGGTTAAAAGTGGGATAACTTCTTCATCATAACTCCAATGATATTGATTTAAATTCAGGGTGACTATCCAATGATTTATGAGTCCAAATAAAGCTTATTACATCTTGATTCATTCTGGTTTTATTTGTATCAAGAAGAAATTGCCAAATCTCCAAACAGGATAAACTGGAATCACTTCGGTTAAAAAAGGGATAACTTCTTCATCATAACTCCTATGATCTTGCTTCAACTTCAGGGTGGTTCTATACTGATTTATGAGTCCAAATAAAGCTTCTTACGTCTTGATTCATTCTGGTTTGATTAGAATAAAGAAGAAATTGCCAAATCTCCAAACAGGGTAAACTAGAATCACTTCCGTTAAAATTGCGATAACTTCTTCATCATAACTCCTATGATCTTGATTCATCTTCAGGGTGATTCTACATTGATTAATTAGTCCAAATCAAGATTCTTACATCGTGATTTATTCTGGTTTTATTTGTATCAAGAAGAAATTGCCAAATCTCCAAACAGGGTAAACTGGAATCACTTCGGTTAAAAGAGGGATAACTTCTTCATCATAACTCCTATGATCTTGCTTCAACTTCAGGGTGGTTCTACACTGATTTATGAGTCCAAATCAAGGTTTTTACATCATGATTCATTCTGGTTTTATTAGTATCAAGAAGAAATTGCCAAATCTCCAAATAGGGCAAACAGGAATCACTTCGGTTAAAAGTGGGATAACTTCTTCATCATAACTCCAATGATATTGATTCAACTTTAGGATGATTATATTCTGATTTAGGAGTCCAAATCAATCTTCTTACATCTTGATTCATTTTGGTTTGATTAGAACCAAGAAGAAATTGCCAAATCTTCAAACAGGGTAAACTGGAATCACTTGGGTTAAAAGTTGGATAACTTCTTCATCATAACTCATATGATCTTGATTCAACTTCAGGGTGATTTCTAAACTGATTTATGAGTCCAAATCAAGATTCTTACATCGTGATTCATTCTGGTTTTATTTGTATCAAGAAGAAATTGCCAAATCTCCAAACAGGATAAACTGGAATCACTTCGGTTAAAAGTGGGATAAGTTCTTCATCATAACTCCAATGATATTGATTCAAATCCAGGGTGAAACTACACTGATTAATGATTCCAAATAAAGCTTCTTACATCGTGATTCATTCTGGATTTATTAGTATCAAGAATAAATTGCCAAATCTCCAAACAGGGTTAACTGGGATCACTTTGGTTAAAAGTGGGATAACTTCTTCATCATAAGTCCAATGATATTGATTCAACTTTAGGATGATTCTACACTGATTTATGAGTCCAAATCAAGATTCTTACATCTTTATTTATTCTGGTTTGATTTGAATCAAGAAGAAATTGCCAAATCTCCAAACAGGTTAAACTGGAATCACTTCGGTTAAAAGTGGAATAACATCTTCATCATACCTCCTATGATATTGATTCAACTTCAGGATGATTATCCACTGATTTATGAGTCCAAATAAAGCTTCTTACATCTTGATTCATTCTGGTTTGATTAGAATCAAGAAGAAACTGCCAAATCTCCAAACATGTTAAATTGGAGTCAGTTCAGATAAAAGTGGGTTAACTTCTTCAACATAACTCCTATGATCTTGATTCAACTTCAGGGTGATTCTAAACTGATTTATGAGTCCAAATCAAGATTCTTACATCGTGATTCATTTTTTTTTTTATTTGTATCAAGAAAAATTGCCAAATCTCCAAACAGGTTAACTGGAATCACTTCGGTTAAAAGTGCGATAAATTCTTCATCATAACACCTATGATCTTGATTCATCTTCAGGGTGATTCTACACTGATTTATGATTCCAAATAAAGCTTCTTACGTCTTGATTCATTCTTGTTTGATTAGAACCTAGAAGAAATTGCCAAATCTCCAAACAAGTATACTGGAATCACTTCGGTTAAAAGTGGAATAACTTCTTCATCATAACTCCTATGATCTTGATTCATCTTCAGGGTGATTCTACACTGATTAGTGAGTCCAAATCAAGCTTCTTACATCGTGATTCATTCTGGTTTTATTAATATCAAGAAGAAATTGTCAAATCTCCAAACAGATCAAACTGGAATCACTTGGGCTAAAAGTGGGATAACTTCTTCATCATAAGTCCAATGATAAAGATTCAACTTCAGGATGATTCTACACTGATTTATGAGTCTAAATCAAGATTCTTAAATCTTGATTTATTTTGGTTTGATTAGAATCAAGAAGAAATTGTCAAATCTCCAAACATGATAAACTGGAATCACTTCGGTTAAAAGTGGGATAACTTCTTCATCATAACTCCTATGATCTTGATTCAACTTCAGGATGATTATACACTTATTTATGAGTCCAAATAAAGATTATTACATCTTGATTCATTCTGGTTTGATTAGAATCAAGAAGAAATTGCCAAATCTCCAAACAGGGTAAACTGGAATCACTTCGGTTAAAAGTGGAATAACATCTTCATCATAACTCCTATGATATTGATTCAACTTCAGGGTGATTCTATACTGATTTATGAGTCCAAATAAAGCTTCTTACATCTTGATTCATTCTGGTTTGATTAGAATCAAGAAGAAATTGCCAAATCTCCAAACAGGGTAAACTGGAGTCACTTCGGTTAAAAGTGGGATAACTTCTTCATCATAACTCCTATGATCTTGATTCAAATTCACGGTGATTCTAAACTGATTTATGAGTCCAAATCAAGCTTCTTACATCGTCATTCATTCTGGTTTTATTAGTATCAAGAAGAAATTGCCAACTCTCCAAACAGGGCAAACTGGAATTACTTCGGTGAAAAGTGGGATAACTTCTTCATCATAACTCCAATGATATTGATTCAAATTCAGGATGATTCTACACTGATTTATGAGTCCAAATCAAGCTTATTACGTCTTGATTCATTCTGGTTTGATTGGAATCAAGAAGAAATTGCCAAATCTCCAAACAGGGTAAACTGGAATCACTTTGGTTAAAAGTGGGATAACTTCTTCATAATAACTCCTATGATCTTGATTCATCTTCAGGGTGATTCTACACTGATTAATGAGTCCAAATCAAGATTCTTACTGTTAACTTGAAGAGATGAAATGGAGCCAAAGGATTAGTTTGGGTTAAGTTTGGGTCTAGTGCAAAGTTAGGGCAAGACCTCCAGAGAATGTCTAAGAAGGCTTTAGGAGTGTTTAAAGATGTGCAAAGTTAGGGTCAAGTCCAGGAGGGACTTAGACACCATTTAGAGACATTTGGGAGGAGATGGTCGAGCGTGCAAAAATAGGTTGAACCGTACGGACTTGTACGGACCGTGCAAAAATAGGGCGACCCAAAGAAATTCCCATTCGGCCTTTAAAGATGGTTGGGGAGTTTGTGCAAAAATAGGGCGAGAGGTACGGACAGGAGGTCCGTACCATCGACCGTGCAAAAATAGGGCGAATGCTTTTCCGGATGAACCTGAAATGAAGCCGTGCAAACTTAGGGCGCAAGAGAAGCTTGTTCTGATCAAGAAAAATCAAAATGGCATCAAAGGAAGATGCGTTGCGCCAGGAAGAAGAGGGGAGATGACAGGCTGGTTCTTGTTGTCACTTGCTGGAAAGGAAGAGCAAAGGAGACTATGTATCTAGCCAAAGAACCCGCCTGATTCATAGGAGCCTATGGGCAACAAATCACAAGCCTTCCTTCCCTTGACCAGATTCAAACTTGCCAGCCATCCTAGCCATTCATTCTCAAGTGATTTATCAGCCATTAGATTTAGGTTTCTGATTTAAATCTATGTAAGCCTATATAAAGGCATGCTAGGCGATTTTAAACACTAAGGGAGTAAGGGGGATTTCCCCTCTCCACTTCATAATAAAATTTGTGTTCTTGAATCTGATTCTTTCTTAGTCTCTCTAATCTTTCTTAGTCTCTTTAAGTCTCCTAATCTCTGTTTCTGATTCAAGTTCATAAGTTAAAGATCAGACCTTTCTCATCATCATTTCAAGCTTTCTCTTCTGCCATTAATGGCGATTTCTTTCACACAGCATGAGCTTTGATTTCCAACAAGCAAAGTGAGCCACCTGATGATCCTTGGGGCTCAATGACCTGTGGTACTCAAGGCCATTGCATGCTGATCTAGAAAGAGATCATACCGCAGTGAAGGAGGAAGAAGGTCACTCAACAAGCTAAGTGAGGAGTGCTTGTACAGTGGACTGAGGACATCGTGATTCACTCTTGTTTTATTTGTATCAAGAAGAAATTGCCAAATCTCCAAACAGGGTAAACTGGAATCACTTCGGTTAAAAGTGGGAGAACTTTTTCATCATAACTCCAATGATATTGATTCAACTCCAGGGTGATTCTACACTGATTAATAAGTCCAAATAAAGCTTCTTACATCGTTATCCATTCTGGTTTTATTAGTATCAAGAATAAATTGTCAAATCTCCAAACAGGGTTAACTGGAATCAATTCGGTTAAAAGTGAGATAACTTCTTCATCATAACTCCAATGATATTGATTCAACTTCAGGATTATTCTATACTGATTTATGAGTCCAAATCAAGCTTATTACATCTTGATTCATTCTGGTTTGATTAGAACCAAGAAGAAATTGCCAAATCTCCAAACAGGGTAAACTGGAATCCCTTCGGTTAAAAGTGGGATAACTTCTTCATCATAACTCCTATGATCTTGATTCAACTTCAGGGTGATTTCTAAACTGATTTATGAGTCCAAATAAGGATTCTTACATCGTGATTCATTCTGGTTTTATTTGTATCAAGAAGAAATTGCCAAATCTCCAAACAGGGTAAACTGGAATCACTTCGGTTAAAAGTGGGATAACTTCTTCATCATAAGTCCAATGATATTGATTTAACTTCAGGATGATTCTACACTGATTTACGAGTCCAAATAAAGATTCTTACATATTGATTTATTCTGTTTTGATTAGAATCAAGAAGAAATTGCCAAATCTCCAAACAGGTTAAACTGAAATCACTTCGCTTAAAAGTGGAATAACATCTTCATCATAACTCCTATGATATTGATTCAACTTCAGGATGATTATCCACTGATTTATGAGTCCAAATAAAGCGTCTTACATCGTGATTCATTCTGGTTTGATTAAAATCAAGAAGAATCTGCCAAATCTCCAAACAGAGTAAACTGGAGTCACTTCGGATAAAAGTGGGTTAACTTCTTCATCATAACTCCTATGATCTTGATTCATCTTCAGGGTGATTCTACACTGATTAATAAGTCCAAATCATGCTTCTTACATCGTTATTTATTCTGATTTTATTAGTATCAAGAATAAATTGTCAAATCTCCAAACAGGGTTAACTGGGATCACTTTGGTTAAAAGTGGGATAACTTCTTCATCATAAGTCTAATGATATTGATTCAAATTCAGGATGATTCTACACTGATTAATGAGTCCAAATCAATATTATTACATCTTGATTCATTCTGGTTTGATTTGAATTAAGAAGATATTGTCAAATCTCCAAACAGTGTAAACTGGAATCACTTCGGTTAAAAGTTGAATAACATCTTCATCATAACTCCTATGACATTGATTCAACTTCAGGGTGATTCTACACTGATTTATGATTCTAAATAAAGCTTCTTACGTCTTGATTCATTCTGGTTTGATGAAAATCAAGAAGAAATTGTTAAATCTCCAAATAGGTATACTGGAATCACTTCGGTTAAAAGTGTGATAACTTCTTCATCATAACTCCGATGATCTTGATTCATCTTCAGGGTGATTCTACACTGATTAATAAGTCCAAATCAAGCTTCTTACATCGTGATTCATTCTGGTTTTATTAGTATCAAGAAGAAATTGCCAAATCTCCAAACAGATCAAACTGGAATCACTTCGGTTAAAAGTAGGATAACTTCTTCATCATAAGTCCAATGATATTGATTCAACTCCAGGGTGATTCTACACTGATTAATGAGTCCAAATAAAGCTTCTTACATCGTGATTCATTCTGGTTTTATTAGTATCAAGAATAAATTGTCAAATCTCCAAACAGGGTTAACTGGGATCACTTTGGTTAAAAGTGGGATAACATCTTCATCATAACTCCAATGATATTGATTAAACTTCATGATTATTCTATATTATGATTCCAAATCAAGCTTATTACATCTTGATTCATTCTGGTTTGATTATAACCAAGAAGAAATTACCAAATCTCCAAACAGGGTAAACTGGAATCACTTCAGTTAAAAGTGGGATAACTTCTTCATCATAACTCCTATGATCTTGCTTCAACTTCAGGGTGATTTCTAAACTGATTTATGAGTCCAAATCAAGATTTTTACATCGTGATTCATTCTGGTTTTATTTGTATCAAGAAGAAATTGCCAAATCTCAAAACAGGGTAAACTGGAATAACTTCGGTTAAAAGTGGGATAACTTCTTCATCATAACTCCTATAATCTTGATTCATCTTCAGGGTGATTTCTAAATTTATTTATGATTCCAAATCAAGATTCTTACATCGTGATTCATTCTGGTTTTATTTGTATCATGAAGAAATTGCCAAATCTCCAAATAGGGTAAACTGGAATCACTTCGGTTAAAAGTGGGATAACTTCTTCATCATAAGTCCAATGATATTGATTCAACTTCAGGATGATTCTAAACTGATTTATGAGTCCAAATCAAGATTATTACAACTTGGACCAGAAGCTCAACATGCTTGATGCCAAAGGCATCTTGACCAGATGCTCTTCCTTTCCAGCCATGAGCCAGCCTGTCAGACGCGCCTCTCTTATCCCTTTGGTCAAGCTTTATCCGCATGGTAAGTGATAAGGGTAACTCTTGGTCGAGTTACTTCTTCCCCGGGTAACTTCATCTTCTAGATAAGTTTTGGGTGTACGGCCTCTTGTACGGCGTCTTGTACGGCCTTTGTACGGACACCCAAAACTTACTTCCTCCCAAATCCTCTATGCTTCCTCTATCATTTTAAACATCTTATTCAACACTCCCCCTTAAGCTTGACTATGGAAATCAGTCAAGCTTGGATGCCATGAGATCTTCCTCATTAAAAATCTTATCAAAGAAAACCCTCCTTAGGGATAAAACCTTGACAAGGAAAAGAGTAAAGACCTCATGACAAAGGGGATCAGCTCCTTCTGGTGAGATCAATGAGTCCTAACCTCGTGTGAATGGACTCAATAGTCTTCTGTCTAGCTGCCTTGGTGAACATATCCGCTAGCTGATCATCACTCCTTGTGTAGCAAGGTAAGATATCTCCAGATACAATCATTTGCCTCACCTTATGGCAATCCACTTCAATATGCTTTGTTCTTTCATGGAACACCGAGTTGGAGGCAATGTGGATGGCTGCTTGGTTGTCACAAAGCATGGTCATAGGTGTGTCTTTATCAACCCCCAAGTGCTTCAGTATGCCCTTCATCCATATCAACTCATTTGTCAGCTTCAGCATGGCTCTATATTCAGCTTTTGCGCTTGAGCATGACACCACCTTCTGCTTCTTGCTCTTCCAAGTGACCAGATTCCCTCCAATGAATGTGCAATAACCATTTGTAGACTTCCTATCCATCCTATCTCCATCCCAATCAGCATCACAATACCCTACCACTTCAGTGCTCTTGTTGCAACCCATCCATACTCCTTGATTGATTGATCCATTCAGGTACATGAGTAGTCTATTCACCATGTTCCAATGATGCTCCTTTGGGGCTTGCATATGTTGACTCACCT
The DNA here is from genome assembly GCA_905132885.1 of Moricandia moricandioides. Taxonomy (NCBI): domain Eukaryota; kingdom Viridiplantae; phylum Streptophyta; class Magnoliopsida; order Brassicales; family Brassicaceae; genus Moricandia; species Moricandia moricandioides. Next base: position 138,169 of record CAJHQQ010000591.1, read on the forward strand.
GATTCACAGCAAAGCATATATCAGGTCTTGTTATGGTTAAGTAAATCAACTTACCAACAAGCTTTCTATAAAGCTTGGTATCTTGAAATGGTGGACTGTCTTCAATCTCCCCCTCACGTGGAACTTTATATCCATCTTCAAGAGGAGTTCTAGATGTCTTCCCTCCATACATCCCTGCATCTTTCAAAAGATCAAGTGTATACTTTCTTTGGGACAGAAATAAACCTTCCTTAGACCTACATAACTCAATTCCAAGAAAGTATTTCATCTCCCCCAAATCTTTAATTTCAAAGACAGATTTTAGATAGTCTTTAGTAGATTGTATACCTGCCTTATCACTTCCAGGAATGATGATATCATCAACATATACTAGAAGGACAACTATACCTGAGGATGTAGTGAGTGTGAAGAGGGTGTGATCGAGTTCAGACTTTTTGAAGCCTCTTCCATTCAAGGTGGTGCTGAGTTTGTTGTACCAAGCTCTTGGTGACTGTTTAAGACCATATATAGCTTTCTTTAACCTTAGAACATTTCCTTTCTTCACCAAATGTTCCAAACCAGGTGGAGGATACATATAGACTTCATCTTCAAGTACTCCTTGTAGGAATGCATTCTTCACATCCATTTGCCAAAGACCCCATTCCAGATTCACTGCTACTGACAATACTATTCTAATGGTGTGGAGCTTTGCAACTGGAGCAAAAGTATCTAGGTAGTCTTCACCATAAGTCTGAGTAAATCCTCTAGCAACCAATCAAGTCTTCTTTCTATCTACCTTCCCATTTGCTAGGTATTTGATTGTGAAGATCCATCTACTAGACACTGTCTTCTTCCCTCTTGATAGCTCACTCTCATACCAAGTATCATTCTTAACCATTGCATCAGCCTCAGCTCCTACTGATTCCTTCCACTCCTTATCCTTGATTGCCTCCTCATAGGATGCTGGAACATAACTCTCATCCAGACTTGTCATAAATGCACAGTGATCTTTACGATAGAATGCTAGAGAGCAAGATACTTGAGATGGATTTTCAACAGCCTGCGCATTGTAATATACTCTGGTGTTTATCCATTTTGATGGACGGTTTCTCACTCTCGTACTCCTCCTCAGTGGTTGAACCGCAGGTTGAGGTTGTTCTACCTCTCCTTCTTCATGCTCATCTTGCTCATCTCCTCCTTCTTCCTCCACATTTCCTTGATCCACATCTTGATCATGAATGCCTGATCCTTCCTCATCTTGATCATGATCAGTTTCAGTTCCATTCCCCCCCCTCATGATCAAGGTGGGGAGCTTGATTCCTTCAGTGGTGGGGGGACCTTGATGATGTCCTCCTCCAGGTTGTTGATCTTGAGACATGTTAATTATTAACATAAACACATGTATTGACATGAAGCCATAGAAGAGAATGAAGAGACCAAGCATCAAAGATGAAGCATCCAAAGCAAGTTTGAATCTGTCCATACAAACCTAACGAGTGATCTTATAAAGTAATCTTATAAAACTTATAAGGTAAGACAGAGGTCTAGGGTCGCCGAACTTAACCTAAAGAAACTTGGGAAGACCAGTGGGTTTGACTTAACCAGCTGTCATGGTTAAGTTTGAATTCAAATCCAGATCTACTGCCAAAAGAGCTGTTGGGTCAGAGTACAGTCTTTGGACCAGTGTGCTGTTGATTTCCTCTCTCTTTCTTCTCTGTCTTTAAATATGATTGTATGCAACAAGAAATAAAAATTAAGGAAAACATTTCCTCCTTCACTTCTCTCTCTCTCGGATAACCCTAATGTCTTTGTCTCTCTCTCTCTCCTGTTCTTCATCCTGTTCTTCATTGTTCTTCACTTTCTTTTATGGTATCAGAGCACTAAGCTCCTGATTACCTCAATTACTTCCGCAAGCTTACTCTATCCCTTATTCTCTCTTGTTTCTCTGGTTCAAATATACAAATATCTCTACAGATTGCTTTTATCCAGTGGATAATAATCCTGGGTTCTTGAGTTCTTTGGAATTTTTCTTGGCTGTGCTCACTCTGTTCTGTCTCTATTCCCTTTTCTTGAGAGTTTATCTTGATTCTAAACGCCATTACTTTCAGTCCCAGAGTGATTTGTTAGTATTCCAGCCTGAAAAATTTTGAAAACCTTCTTTGGCGCCTAAGAAGAAGATGGAGAACTACATACCAGTTCACATTCCTTGCACTCTCAAGGGACCAGGAAACTACATTACCTGGTCTAGATTGACAAGGACAGCCCTTGGGGGAAGAGGTCTTTGGGAGCATATCACTTCAAGCACAGCTCCAAAGAAAATCACCCAAGGAGAAGATGGCAAGGAGGTTGTAGTGGTAGATGAAGGCAAATGGGATCAGGAAGACCTCATGGTGCTGTCTATCATGCAAAGCTCTCTTGATGGTCCCCTTATGGACTCGTACTCACACTGCACTACTCCAAAACAGTTGTGGGATACCTTGCACAGGGTGTATGGCAATACTTCTAACCTCAACAGAAACTTTGAGGTCAAGAGGGCCATCAACAACCTACAGCAAGAAGATGGAGACTTCACCAAGCACCTTGGGAAGTATAGTCAGCTGTGGTCTGAGCTGGAGATGCTAAGACCAAGCACCAATGACCCTGCCACTTTGGAAGTAAGGCGTGAGGAAGATAGAATCTTTGGTCTACTCCTCACACTCAGCCCAAGCTTCATTGATGTGGTGAAACACATATTGAGAGACAAGGTGCTTTCAGGCTACGATGATGTATGTGCTCAACTTCAAAAGGAGATAGGCTCAGATGGACTCTTTGGTGGTGGAAAAGGAGGACTCTCTATGGCACACAAGGCAGAAAAGTTGGAAAGTGTATCAGCTAACAAAGCCTACTTTAAACCAAGAGAAGGAGGAGACAAGTCAGTGACTTGTGAGCATTGCAAGAAGCAAGGACACTCCAAAACCAACTGCTGGATCTTCCATCCTCATCTCAGACCAACCTCAACCAACAAATACAACCAGACTAGAGCCCATGAAGCAAGAGGACAAGAGCATATGCGCATGGGAGATGATGGGAGAGCCTTGATCTCCACTGCACACAATGGTGCCTCCACCTCTCACGCCATGTCTCAGCCACCTCATGAGGATGCATACATCCGCAAGTCAGATATTGAGGCCTTGATCAAGGCCCTCAATACAAACTCTGGTAACCAAAGTATTAATGCTTTAAATTCTATTCACAATACATCTCACACTGCTAGGCCATTGATCATTGATTCAGGGGCTTCTCATCATATGATTAGGGATGCTAGACTGATTAGTGATATTAAACCAGCCCTAGGAAGTGTTGTAATTGCAAATGGTGATAGAATTCCCATAGAAGGAATAGGCAATCTGAACATGTTTAACAAAGAAACTCAAGCTCTCTATATGCCTACATTTGCTTCTAACCTTGTATCTGTTAAGAGAGCAACAAATGATCTGAATTGCAATGTTATTTTTAGTCCTAATGATGTGTGCTTTCAGGATATTAAGACCAGTAAGATGCTGGGCAAAGGTGTAAGTAAGGGAGAACTATACTTTCTTGAAGATACCAAGAGTAGCAAGCTTGGATCAGATTCTACTTATGCCTTTAATTCTTCTTCTGTTTTAGCTAATGATGTGTTATGGCATGCTAGATTAGGCCATCCTCATTCTCATGATTTAAAATTGATGCTACCTAGTTTATCTTTGCAAAATGAAACTTGTGAGGCCTGTATACTTGGTAAACATCATAAATCTGTCTTTCCATCATCTATGACTATTTATGAAAATTGCTTTGATCTAGTGCATTCTGATGTTTGGACTGCTCCTTGTGTTTCTAGAGAAAACCATAAATATTTTGTGACATTTATAGATGAGAAATCAAAATATACTTGGCTCACACTGATTCACAGTAAAGATAGAGTTTTAGAAGCTTTTATTAACTTCCAAAACTATGTAACTAACCATTTCAATTCCAAGATCAAAATTTTAGGTCAGATAATGGGGGAGAATACACTAGCAATGCCTTCAAACAACACTTAGCAAAGCATGGAATCATTCATCAAACAAGCTGTCTATACACACCACAACAAAATGGAGTGGCTGAGAGGAAGAACAGACACCTTATGGAGGTTGCAAGGAGCATGATGTTTCACACCAATGTCCCAAAGAGATTTTGGGGAGATGCTGTGGTGTCAGCATGCTACCTTATTAACAGAATCCCAACCAAAATCCTCAAAGACATATCTCCATTTCAAGTATTAAACAAGACTAAACCTCCCATAGACCATTTGCGTGTGTTTGGGTGTGTGTGCTTTGTGTTGATACCAGGTGAGCAGAGGAACAAGCTTGATCCTAAGAGTATCAAAGCCATGTTCATTGGGTACTCCCACACGCAAAAGGGATACAAGTGTTACCTACCAGACTCAAAAGGGGTGCTGGTCTCAAGGGATGTCAAGTTTGTAGAATCAAAAGGGTACTATGATGGGAAGGACTGGGAAAACCTAAGAGATCTCTCACAAGGACCATCAGATAGGGCAAACAACCTGAGAACCATTTTGGAACGCTTAGGAATCACTTCATCACCACCAGTTGTTGTGCACAAGGAAGCAACACCACCAAGTTTTGAGACAGTCCACCTTGATCCTGAGGGGGGCAGTGAGCATGAATCAACACTAGAAACTGATTCAGCATCAGCACATGATCAAGATGGAGCAGAGACTAATTCAGATTCAACATCAGTACATGACCAAGATGAAGCAATACATGACCAAGATCAGCACCACTCTAGTGGAGATCAAGGACAGGATGATATAGTGATGGAGGAGCAGACTCAGCCATTAAGAAGAAGTACCAGAGTGAGAAAAGACCCATCAAATTGGATCAACACCAGAGTATACTTCAACAGCAATGCAGTGGCTCATCCTACCCAAGCAACCTGTTCACTTGCAAACTACCCTCAAGAGCATGTAGCTTTCATCATCAATTTGGATCAAGATTATGTTCCAAAAACCTATGAGGAGGCCATGGCTCATGAAGAATGGAGAGAGTCGGTTGGAGATGAGATCAATGCCATGATCAAGAATGACACTTGGTATGAAACTGAGCTCCCCAAAGGAAAGAAGGCAGTGACAAGTCGCCTGCTCTATACCATCAAATACTTGGCTAATGGACAGCCAGAGAGGAGGAAGACAAGGTTGTTTGCAAGAGGATACACCCAAGTCTATGGAGAAGACTATCTAGACACCTTTGCACCAGTAGCAAAGCTTCACACTATAAGGATTCTCCTCTCAGTGGCAGTAAACTTGGAATGGGATTTATGGCAGATGGATGTCAAGAATGCTTTTCTATAAGGAGAGCTGGAGGATGAGGTGTACATGAGACCACCTCCTGGTATGGAAGACATGGTCAAACCAGGAAATGTTCTAAGGATGAAGAAGCCAATTTATGGATTGAAACAGTCACCAAGAGCCTGGTATCACAAACTGAGTACAACCTTAAATGGAAGAGGGTTTGTAAAATCAGAAGCTGACCATACTCTCTTCACCCTCACAAGTAAGCAAGGAATTGTGGTGATCCTGATCTATGTAGATGATATTATCATCACATGAAGTAACAAGGAAGGTATCATCTCTACTAAAGTTTTTCTTAAGTCTAGCTTTGATATTAAAGATTTGGGTGAGCAATAATACTTTCTAGGGATAGAAATGTGCCGCTCTAAAGAGGGGCTTTTCCTATCTCAAAGAAAGTACACACTTGATCTTTTAAATGAGACAAGAAAACTTGGAACAAGAGTAGCTAAGACACCACTTGAAGAAGGGTACAAAGTCTTGCATAAGGGGGAGTTTGAGGATACTGCATTTGGTGACTACAAGCTCTATAGAAGAATGGTTGGGAAGCTGATCTACCTGACCATTACAAGACCAGACATCTGTTTTGCTGTGAATCAAGTAAGCCAATATATGCAAGCACCAAAAGTCCATCATTGGAACATGGTGGAGAGGATCATGAGATATCTAAGGGAGGCTCCTGGTCAAGGTGTTTGGATGGGATGCAACCAAAGCACAAAGAATGTGGGATATTGTGATGCAGATTGGGCTGGTGATAGAGTGGACAGGAGGTCTACAACAGGCTATTGCACATTTATTGGAGGCAATCTTGTGACTTGGAAGAGCAAGAAACAAAAGGTGGTGTCTTGTTCAAGTGCTGAGGCAGAATATAGAGCAATGAGGAAGCTGACTAGTGAGCTCATCTGGATCAGGAACCTGCTAAGAGCTTAGGCATTGAGACAACATCACCAATCACCATGCACTGTGATAACCAGGCAGCCATTCATATAGCATCCAACTCAGTGTTTCATGAGAGGACAAAGCATATTGAAGTGGACTGTCACAAGGTTAGACAGGCAGTAGAGCAGAAGATCATACTACCTTGCTACACTAGAACTGACGACCAACTAGCTGATATCTTCACCAAAGGAGCAAGCACCAAGGTTTGTGAGTCCATTCACCCGAGATTGGGGCTCATAGACCTATCTAGATCATGATCCCCTAAGTCATGGAGCATCTACTCTTTTTCCTTAAGTGTGTTTTTATCCCACTTGGGTTTTTCACACTAAGTTTTTAATGAGGGATGTCTTCATGAGTTCCAAGCTTGACCATTACCCATGATCAAGCTTGAGGGGGAGTATTGACATAAACACATATATTGACATGAAGCCATAGAAGGGAATGAAGAGACCAAGCATCAAAGATGAAGCATCCAGAGCAAATTTGAATCTGTCCGTACAGGCCTAACAAGTGATCTTATAAAGTAATCTTATAAAACTTATAAGGTAAGGCAGAGGTCTGGGGTCGCTTAACAAACTGGAAGACATGGGTTTGACTTAACCAGCTGTCATGGTTAAGTTTGAATTCAAATCCAGATCTACTGCCAAAAGAGCTGTTGGGTCAGAGTACAGTCTTTGGACCAGTGTGCTGTTGATTTCCTCTCTCTTTCTTCTCTGTCTTTAAATATGATTGTATGCAACAAGAAATAAAAATTAAGAAAAACATTTCCTCCTTCACTTCTCTCTCTCTCTCTCTCTCGGATAACCCTAATCTTTTTGTCTCTCTCTCTCCTGTTCTTCATCCTGTTCTTCATTGTTCGTCACTTTCTTTTATTAATTCCAAGACTCTCCAGGATAATCCTCAAATTAGATGCCTTGTCAGTAGCTAAGTCTTTCAACTCTGTCTGGTTCTTCTCTTCATAGAAACCTCTATCCTCCACAAACTTCACATCCCTTGACACCAGAACTCTTCTTGGTATTGGATCATAACACTTGTAACCCTTTTGAGTTGGCGAGTACCCTATGAACATCCCTTTTGTGCTCTTTTCTTCCAACTTGTTCCTTAGCTCTCCTGGTTTGAGAACAAAACAAAGGCAACCAAAGACCCGGAGATGGTCTAAGGTTGGTCTATGCTTGTTCAAAACCTCAAATGGTGACTTATCATCAAGGATCCTGGTTGGAGTTCTATTAATCAGGTAACACGCAGTAGCAACTGCATCACTCCAAAACCTATTTGGGACATTAGCTTGAGACATCATAGACCGAGCTACCTCCATAAGGTGTCTGTTCTTTCTCTCTGCCACTCCATTTTGTTGAGGTGTATAGGGACATCTTGTTTGATGAAGAATTCCATGCTGAGATAGGTGTTGCTTGAATGCTTGACTTGTATACTCCCCACCATTATCTGATCTAAAAAATTTGAGCTTGGCATTGAAATGGTTAGTCACATAGTTTTGAAAGTTTCTAAATGCATCAAGCACCCTATCTTTAGATGGAATCAAGGTTATCCAGGTGTATTTAGATTTCTCATCTATGAATGTAACAAAATATTTATGGTTCTCCCTAGACAAACAAGGGGCAGTCCATACATCCGAGTGAATCAAATCAAAGCAATGATCATAGATAGTTGTGGATTTATGAAACACAGTCTTACAATGCTTGCCTAAGATACAAGCTTCACAATCATTATTTTCAAACACAACACCTGGAACCATTAAGTTTAAAGCTCTAACATGAGGATGTCCTAGTCTAGCATGCCACAAAGCATTCTTATTCAAACCAGAAGTAGAAACAGAAGTAAATGAACATCTATGATCAGGAAAAGAAGCAAGCTCTTCAAGCAAATATAGATCTCCTTTTGTCACTCCTTGTCCAACCAACTGACTGCTCTCAATATCCTGAAACTTCACATCATTAGGGCTAAAGATAACATTACAATTAAGATCAGTGGTGCATTTCTTGACAGACAATAGGTTTGAGGTGAATTCAGGCATATAAAAAGCTCTAGTCTCCTTATCAAACAGTTTCAACTTGCCTATACCTCTAATTGGAATTCTATCTCCATTAGCAATCATAACATGTCCATTTGCTGGTTCTATATCTCTAATAAGACTCGTATCACTTATCATATGATGAGATGCACCAGAATCAATTATTAAAGGTTTAGTCATGTTATGAGCAGTATGAGATTGACCAACTATCCTAGCATGAGTATAAGCATTATCAGTATGATCAAGGACACTAGCAGTCTTAGATGCACCAAATGAATACCCATTGACAGTACCAAGAGTTTTACCATTCTCCTTGAGCATTTTGATGAGTGCATCCATGTCTGACCTCCGGATGAACTCATGCTCATTGGTCCTGGTTGGTTGGTTGGTCTGGTGGGCAGTGTAAGTTACCAAAGCCTTGTTCTCACCCCCTTCTCGATTCTCAGCTTCATTTGAACGGCTTGAGGCACCATTTCCCTGTTGATCACTTGCTCCATATGTGACATTTTCCCTTGCTTCCCTCTCCTTGTTGAACTTGGCCGGTTTGAGATGAGGGTGAAGGATCCAGCACTGATTCTTCTTGTGACCATGTCTCTTGCAATGATCACAGTTACCATTAAACCTCCTTTCCTCATAGCTTCCATTGCCACGCCTATCTTCATATCTGTTGACCTTGTTTGCTTGAGGCACCTCAGCTTGATTAGCAAGTGTGAGCTCCCCCTTTCCTCCAAAGAGTCCTAACGATCCTTGCTCCTTCTGGATTTGTGAGCATACCTCTTCAAGGGTTGGCAGCTTCTCTGACCTCAGGATATGCTTGATAAGATCGTTGTAGGAGGAGTTGAGTGTGAGTAGTAGTCCAAAGACCTTATCTTGCTCACGCCTTTCATTCAGCTCATCAGGATCAGTAGTACTTGGCCTCAGCATCTCAAGCTCTGACCATAAAGCTCTAAACTTTCCCAAATGCTTGGTAAACTCCATGTCTTCTTGAGCAAGGTTGTTGATGGCCCTCTTTATCTCAAATACCCTAGTGAGGTTTGAGATGTTTCCATACACCTTCTGAAGTGTATCCCACAAGTGTTTTGTCTTCTCACAGTAGCTATAAGCTTCCAAAATGGACGGATCCAATGAACTTTGAAGGATAGACATTACCAGTAGATCTTCTAGCATCCACTTCACTTCATCACACACGACCACCTCCCTATCACCTTCTTTAGTGATGATCTTTGGAGCTTCATCTTCTAGGACATGGCTCCACAGGCCCTTTGATAGAAATCCCTCCCGGGAATCGGCACTCGAAGGTTGGCGATGGATAGGCTTCGATCGAGAAATCGACCAAAGGAGGGTGGAATGGATGATGGATTGTAGTCGAAGATGATGAGATGGTCTTCAGAGACTGATTTGCGGATGGATCAATCCCTTGTGTAGAAGTGCCCTTGATCAAGAGAATGAACTCTAATTTTGATCAAGGACGAGTTGCTTACATAGAATGAACTCCTAGCATTACGATGTTCCAAAGAACAAAGGATTCAACAAATATAAAAGTTGATTTTATTAAAAAAGTTGAATGAATAAATAATACAATGCATTGCCTTTATATAATAGGTTGTCGGTTAGACCAAAGGTCTAAACTTATTCTAGGTAATACAAAAAAGATAAATATGGTGGACTTGACCAAAGACCAAAGACTTGACCGAATTTTGAAAGTGTAGTCGCAAAACTCTTCGGCTGGTTGCGTCCTTTCGCATTGTCGACGGTCTCCGAATTGCCGTCAGATTGATATATTATACGACCATGTCTTGTAACTTTTTGTTGGGCCTTTCTCTCTTTGGACTGAAGCATGATATAAGCACATTTTTATTAAATCTTTAAGCCCATGTAGTTTAAACACAAACCCATAAGCCAAACCCTCAATTGATATTTTTGCTGCTGAATAGGGTTGCATCATCCCCTCCTCCTTTGAAACGATTTGCCCTCAAATCCGTCATAATGTAAAACCGGTGGCCGTGAGAGTTGTCCGACGTTGTAAGCCTATGGTCTGCCTTCGGAGAATGAACTCCTAGCAAAAACATTACAAAAGTTGATTGAGCTGTCTCGGTTTAACTTCAGATGGGTGACCTCTTGGCTTTTCGTGAACTTTCTCTTTCTTTTTTTTTCTTTTTTTATAGAAGACGGAAAAACGAGAATGGTGGGTAAAAGAAATGATTACAAAACCTTCAAGTGTGTTCTGATACCAAATGATAGAAATCCTTCCTGGGAATCGGCACTCGAAGGTTGGCGATGGATAGACTTTGATCGAGAAATGACCAAAGGAAGGTGGAATGGATGATGGATTGTAGTCGAAGATGATGAGATGTTCTTCAGAGACTGATTTGCGGATGGATCAATCCCTTGTGTAGAAGTGCCCTTGATCAAGAGAATGAACTCTAATTTCGATCAAGGACGAGTTGCTTACAGAGAATGAACTCCTAGCATTACGATGTTCCAAAGAACAAAGGATTCAACAAATATAAAAGTTGATTTTATCAAAAAAGTTGAATGAATAAAACAATACAATGCATTGCCTTTATATAATAGGTTGTCGGTTAGACCAAAGGTCTAAACTTATTCTAGGTAATACAAACAAGATAAATATGGTGGACTTGACCAAAGACCAAAGACTTGACCGAATTTTGAAAGTTGTAGTCGCAAAACTCTTCGGCTGGTTGCGTCCTTTCGCATTGTCGACGATCTCCGAATTGCCGTCAGATTGATATATTATACGACCATGTCTTGTAACTTTTTGTTGGGCCTTTCTTTCTTTGTACTGAAGCATGATATAAGCACATTTTTTTATTAAATCTTCAAGCCCATGTAGTTTAAACACAAACCCATAAGCCAAACCCTCAATTGATATTTTTTCTGCTGATTAGGGTTGCATCATCCCCTCCTCCTTTGATATAAAAAAAATGATAGAAATCCCTCCCGGGAATCGGCACTCGAAGGTTGGCGATGGATAGGCTTTGATCGAGAAATCGACCAAAGGAGGGTGGAATGGATGATGGATTGTAGTCGAAGATGATGAGATGGTCTTTAGAGACTGATTTGCGGATGGATCAATCCCTTGTGTAGAAGTGCCCTTAATCAAGAGAATGAACTCTAATTTCGATCAAGGACGAGTTGCTTACAGAGAATGAACTCCTAGCATTACGATGTTCCAAAGAACAAAGGATTCAACAAATATAAAAGTTGATTTTATCAAAAAAGTTGAATGAATAAAACAATACAATGCATTGCCTTTATATAATAGGTTGTCGGTTAGACCAAAGGTCTAAACTTATTCTAGGTAATACAAACAAGATAAATATGGTGGACTTGACCAAAGACCAAAGACTTGACCGAATTTTGAAAGTTGTAGTAGCAAAACTCTTCGGCTGGTTGCGTCCTTTCGCATTGTCGACGGTCTCCGAATTGCCATCAGATTGATATATTATACGACCATGTCTTGTAACTTTTTGTTGGGCCTTTCTATCTTTGTACTGAAGCATGATATAAGCACATTTTTTATTAAATCTTCAAGCCCATGTAGTTTAAACACAAACCCATAAGCCAAACCCTCAATTGATATTTTTGCTGCTGATTAGGGTTGCATCATCCCCTCCTCCTTTGATATATAAAAAAAATGATAGAAATCCCTCCCGGGAATCGGCACTCGAAGGTTGGTGATGGATAGGCTTTGATCGAGAAATCGACCAAAGGAGGGTGGAATGGATGATGGATTATAGTCGAAGATGATGAGATGGTCTTTAGAGACTGATTTGCGGATGGATCAATCCCTTGTGTAGAAGTGCCCTTGATCAAGAGAATGAACTCTAATTTCGATCAAGGACGAGTTGCTTACAGAGAATGAACTCCTAGCATTACGATGTTCCAAAGAACAAAGGATTCAACAAATATAAAAGTTGATTTTATTAAAAAAGTTGAATGAATAAAACAATACAATGCATTGCCTTTATATAATAGGTTGTCGGTTAGACCAAAGGTCTAAACTTATTCTAGGTAATACAAACAATATAAATATGGTGGACTTGACCAAAGACCAAAGACTTGACCGAAATTTGAAAGTTGTAGTCGCAAAACTCTTCGACTGGTTGCGTCCTTTCGCATTGTAGACGGTCTCCGAATTGCCGTCAGATTGATATATTATACGACCATGTCTTGTAACTTTTTGTTGGGCCTTTCTTTCTTTGGACTGAAGCATGATATAAGCACATTTTTTTTAAATCTTCAAGCCCATATAGTTTAAACACAAACCCATAAGCCAAGCCCTCAATTGATATTTTTGCTGCTGAATAGGGTTGCATCACCCTTACTTCCCACTGCGGTCTTCACTACACGAGACCATAACAAGTAGTTCCCACCTTTAAGAGTAACCGGAATGACTGTAGTCTTGGTGTTCTCCATCTTGTAATTCCTGGATCAAAAAGAGTGTTCTTGAGTTCTTCAACAATCACAACCCAGATCTAAGCAAACCTGGCTCTGATACCATGAAATGTTGAGAGAAACTTGAGTTAGACAGAGAATAGAGTGAAGAATAGAGAGAATAGAGAGACTTGATAAGAAAGCAAAGACTAATCCGGGTAAACCTAACAACCCACTAGAGAGAGTTTAGAGAGATAAACGAGAGAGAGAGACTGAAAATACTCGTTATGATTAATGATAAGCAAGGTTTACAATATATAGAGGAGCATTAGGATAAGGTTCAACGTAAACAAAGACCAAAGCATGTGAAGTCAAGCCGGGGAGAAGCGTCTATTTGAATTGCTTGGAACAGAAGCTCCACACGCTTGATGCCAAAGGCATCTTGACCAGATGCTCTTCCTTTCCAGCCACGAGCCAGCCTGTCAGACGCGCCTCCCTTATCCTTTTGGTCAAGCTTCCCGCGTGGTAAGTAGTAAGAGTAACTCTTGGTCGAGTTACTTGTTCCCCGGGTAACTTAACCTTCAAGGTGAGTTTGGGTGTACGGCCATTGTACGGCCACTTGTACGGACAACCCAAACTCAATTCCTCCCAAATCCTCTATGCTTCATCTATCATTCAACCAGCTTATTTAACACAATTTACCTTGTTTGGAGATTTGGCAATTTCTTCTTTATTCTAATCAAACCAGAATGAATCAAGATGTAAGAAGCTTTATTTGGACTGATAAATCAGTGGATAATCACCCTGAAGTTAAATCAATATCATAGGAGTTATGATGAAGATGTTATTCCAGAAGTGATTCCACTTTACGCTGTTTGGAGATTTGGCAATTTCTTCTTGATTCTAATCAAACCAGAATGAATCAATATGTAAGAAGCTTTTTTTGGACTCATAAATCAGTGGATAATCACCCTGAAGTTGAATAAATAATCGAAGTTATGATGAAAGAGTTATCCCACTTTTAACCGAAGTGATTCAGTTTGCTCTGTTTTGAAAGGTGGCAATTTCTTCTTGATACTAATAAAACCAGAATGAATCACGATGTAAGAAGCTTGATTTGGAATCATAAATCAGTGTAGAATCACCCTGAAGTTGAATCAAGATCATAGGAGGTATGGTGAAGAAGTTATGCTACTTTTAACCGAAGTGACTCCAGTTTACCATGTTTGGAGATTTGGCAATTTCTTCTAGATTCTAATCAAACCAGAATGAATCAAGATGTAAGAAGCTTTATTTGGACTCATAAATCAGTGGATAATCACCCTGAAGTTGAATCAATATCATAGGAGTTATGATGAAGATGTTATTCCACTTTTAACCGAAGTGACTCCAGTTTACCCTGTTTGGAGATTTGGTAATTTCTTCTTGATTCTAATAAAACCAGAATGAATCACGATGTAAGAATCTTGATTTGGACTCATAATTCAGTGTAGAACCACCCTGAAGTTGAAGCAAGATCATAGGAGTTATGATGAAGAAGTTATCCCACTTTTAACCGAAGTGACTCTAGTTTACCTTGTTTGGAGATTTGGCAATTTCTTCTTGATTCTAATCAAACCAGAATGAATCAAGATGTAAGAAGGTTTATTTGGACTCATAAATCAGTGCAGAATCACCCTGAAGTTGAATCAATATCATAGGAGTTATGATGAAGATGTTATTCCACTTTTAACCGAAGTGATTCAAGTTTACCCTGTTTGGAGATTTGACATTTTTTTCTTGATTCTAATCAAACCAGAATGAATCAAGATGTAAGAATCTTGATTTGGACTCATAAATCAGTGTATAATCATCCTGAAGTTTAATCAATATCATTGGACTTATGATGAAGAATTTATCCCACTTTTAACCGAAGTGATCCCAGTTAACCCTGTTTGGAGATTTGATAATTTCTTCTTGATTCTAATCAAACCAGAATGAATCAAGATGTAAGAATCTTGATTTGGACTAATAAATCAGAGTAGAATCATCCTGAAGTTGAATCAATATCATTGGACTTATGATGAAGAAGTTATCCCACTTTTAACCGAAGTGATCCCAGTTAACCTTTTTTGGAGATTTGGCAATTTCTTCTTGATTCGAATCAATCCAAAAAGAATCAAGACGTGAGAAGCTTGATTTGGACTCATAAATCAGAGTAGAATCATCTTGAAGTTGAATCAATATCATTGGAGTTATGATGAAGAAGTTATTCCACTTTTAACCGAAGTGACTCCAGTTTACCTTGTTTGGAGATTTGGCAATTTCTTCTTGATACTAATAAAACCAGAATGAATAACGATTTAAGAAGCTTTATTTGGAATCATAAATCAGTGTAAAATCACCCTGAAGTTGAATCAAGATCATAGGAGGTATGGTGAAGAAGTTATGCCACTTTTAACCGAAGTGACTCAGGTTTACCATGTTTGGAGATTTGGCAATTTCTTCTTGATTCTAATCAAACAAGAATGAATCAAGATTTAATAAGCTTTATTTGGACTCATAAATCAGTGGATAATCACCCTGAAGTTGAATCAATATCATAGGAGTTATGATGAAGATGTTATTCCACTTTTAACCGAAGTGACTCCAGTTTACCATGTTTGGAGATTTGGCAATTTCTTCTTGATTCTAATCAAACCAGAATGAATCAAGATGTAAGAAGCTTTATTTGGACTCATAAATCAGTGGATAATCACCCTGAAGTTGAATCAATATCATAGGAGTTATGATGAAGATGTTATTCAACTTTTAACCGAAGTGATTCCACTTTAACCTATTTGGAGATTTGGCAATTTCTTCTTGATTCCAATCAAACCAGAATGAATCAAGATGCAAGAAGCTTTATTTGGACTACATGAAGATGAGGTCTACATGAGACCGCCTCCTGGTCTAGAACATATTGTCAAGCCTGGAAATGTTCTTAGACTGAAGAAAGCCATCTATGGTTTAAAGCAATCACCAAGGGCCTGGTATCACAAACTCAACACCACTCTAAATGGGAGAGGTTTTGTAAAATCTGAAGCTGATCATACCCTCTTCACTCTAACCAGCCAAAAAGGAATTGTGGTAATCTTAGTGTATGTAGATGATATCATCATCACAGGAAGTGATAAGGAAGGTATCTTCTTAACTAAATCCTTTCTTAAATCTGCATTTGATATCAAAGACTTGGGTGAGTTAAAGTACTTCCTAGGGATTGAAATATGTCGATCTAAAGAGGGGCTGTTCCTATCCCAAAGGAAGTACACACTTGATTTGTTGAGTGAGGCAGGTGACTTAGGTGGAAGAGCAGCCAAAACTCCACTAGAAGATGGCTACAAAGTATTGCGCGAGGGGGAGATTGAGGACAAGCCCTATGAAGATGTCAAGCACCAGACCAGATGTGTGCTTTGCAGTCAACCAAGTTAGCCAGCATATGCAAGCTCCCAAGATTCACCATTGGAATATGGTGGAGAGAATCTTAAGGTATCTAAGAGAAGCACCAGGACAAGGAGTTTGGATGGGTTGCAACAACAGCACAGAGATTGTGGGGTATTGTGATGCTGATTGGGCTGGAGATAGAGTGGACAGGAGGTCCACAACCGGCTATTGTTCCTTTATTGGAGGCAATTTGGTAACTTGGAAAAGCAAGAAGCAGAAGGTGGTGTCTTGCTCAAGTGCTGAAGCAGAATATAGAGCAATGAGGAAGCTCACTAGTGAACTCATTTGGATCAAGAACCTGCTCAAGGATTTGGGTATAGAGACACCATCACCGATCACAATGCATTGTGACAATCAAGCTGCAATACACATAGCATCCAACAATGTGTTCCATGAAAGGAGTAAACACATCGAAGTTGATTGTCATAAGGTAAGGCAGGCTGTGGAGCAAAGGATCATCCTACCATGCTATACAAGAAGTGAAGACCAACTAGCTGATATCTTCACTAAGGCTGCAAGTACTAAAGTCTGTGAGTTCATTCATCCAAAACTTGGACTCATAGACCTCACATGTCACTGATCTCCCCTCCATGAAGTGTTCTACTCTTTTTCCTTGGCTTGGTTTTTCTCCCAAGTGGTTTTACCTAGCTGAGGTTTTAATGAGGGAATGCTTCATGGCTTCCAAGCTTGACAGTCTCTATAGTCAAGCTTGAGGGGGAGTGTTGACATGAAGGAATAATAAGGTTAAGGCAATGAGGAACAAGAGAGAGAGGCAAATTCAAGTTAACTTAGGATGCAAGCTTGTTCGTACAACTTGACCTACAAGTCAGTCCGTACAGCTTGCCCTAAGTGTCTTGGAAGGCAAGAAAAGGAATGGGACGAATTTAAATATCTTCTCTGGTCTCCCTAACCTCTGGAATAATATAAACAAGTGTAGACAACTTGCTGGAGCTGTTGGAGCTTTGTGACAAACCAAAGTCACATGATCTGCCAAGGAAGAAAGAAACAAAGAAGCTGTCCCTTTCTGTCCAGCTGAGTGGTCCATGCACGTCCAGAGCATCTTCAGAAGACCAGAGCATCTTCAGAAGGCCAGAGCATCTACAGAAGGCCAGAGCATCTTCAGAAGACCAATTGTTTATTCATTGTTATTGTCTGGCTTACTCTATTTAAAGTATCCTGCCTATGTAACCTAAATCAAGCAAGGAAAACACTTTACTCTCTCTCTATATACTTCTGTCCACGAAATCAAGCTCCCCTCTCTCATGTTCTTCAGTTTGTTCATCATGTTCTTCCAAAAATCTCTCTGAATCTCTAAAACTTATAAAAATGTTTCCCCAAAATGCAAGATTCACATCCAAGATGATCTTGATCCAGTCTTGGTAAAGCAAGTTTAAGGACTTGGGAGTTTGGATGGCCAAGTCTAGCATGCCAAAAAACATCAGTACAACCATACTTCATAGCTGAGTGGAACACTGCTGGTTTAATGCTATCCAAAAGATACAGACCATCTTTAGCACTTCCTTCCCCAATCTTCTCTCATGACTTATTGTCCTGAAACCATACGTCATCATCACTAAACACTGCCAAGCATTCAAGATCCTTTGTTGCCTTTTGGACAGATAACAGATTAGATGTGAATTCTGGCATGTATAAAGCCTCAGAGTTCTTACTAAACAGTTCTAGTTCTCCAACTCCTCTAACTGCTATGTCCTGACCATTAGCAATACTAACTTTTCCAAAGTGAGGTCTAATATTGCATAATAAACCTGAATCACTAATCATGTGGTGTGAAGCTCCTGAGTCTATAATAATTGGTTTATGAGTTTTAGAAGCTGAGAAGCTCTTACCAGACTCGGTTAACTTGGCAATGCTCTTTATAAGAGCATCTAAGTCTGACTTCCTCACAACATCATCTCTTCCTACTGGTGTATTGTTCCTCACTGGATAGTTCATCTCCTTTCTTGGTCGCAATTCAGGTCTAAGCACCCAACACTTCTCCTTGGTATGTCCCATGCGCTTGCAATGGTCACACTTCAGATTGTAGTTTCTCCTTTCATTTTGTTGAAAAGCGTTTCCTCTACTCACATAGGCAGTCTCACTGGTTCCATGGAAGAGCCCTCTTGAACCCTCCTCCTTCTGGATCATCATACAAACTTCATTGAGACTAGGAAGCTTGTCAAAACTTAAGATATGATGAATCATTCCTTTGAATGATCCATTGAGAGCAAGCAGCAATCCAAACACTTGATCTTGCTCACGCCTCTCATTCAGCTCCTTCACATCAGTTGTTGGTGGTCTGAGCAGCTCTAGTTCTGCCCATAGACTCCTAAACTCTACAAAGAAATCTTTGAACAACCGCTCCTCTTGTTGAAGGTTGTTCAGCGCTTTCTTCACCTCAAAGATTCTACTGAGGTTAGAAATGTTTCCATAAACACTCAATAGAGTGTCCCACAGCTCTTTAGGTGTCTCACAGTATGAGTAAGCAGCAAGTATAGCTGGTTCTAGTGAGCTCTGTAGAACCGCTAAAACAAGTTGATCATCTTGTGTCCATTGGACTCATCTTTGCTGGTTTCTTCTCCAGCCTTCTCTTTACCCTTAGACGTCTCTTGAGGGCCTTCAATATGCTCCCACAAGCCTCGGCTCCTCAAGGAAGTTTTGGTGATTCTTGACCACAACAAGTAGTTGTCTCCTTTGAGTACAACTGGTATTATGATTTGCTTATGATTTTCCATTTTAGAAAAAACAGAGTAAAGACAGAGTAGAAAGTGTTTTGAGTATTTGATTTTTCGCAGGAAATTGGTCTTCAAGAGCTAACACTGCTCTGATACCATGAAGATTTTAGTAGAAAAGAGTAGAACTTGTTTGTGTGATCAAACAAGTTTTAGATGAAAGTGAGTATGCAATCTGTTTCAGTAGGCAAACTGGAAGAGAAGACTTCTTTCTGAAAGATTTCTTCTTCCTTGAATTATTACAAGTTCTGGTACATCTTAATTATATAGAGAAGACCTCTAAAACAACTTGCCAAAACCGTGGGCTAATAATGAAAACAAGAGGTGCTTCTGAGCAGAGAAATATCTAGCCACTTTTGTTGACTTTCTTGAGTTGCTTTCTTGCTTGTAAGCTATCTTCTTGTTAGGTCACGAAATGGGCTTCATTCTCTTTGTTTTTATCTTGGTTAGAGCCCAATGTATCACTGAAGCTGCTCTTCTTGGGCTCATTCTCCTTCTCAGCTGTACAGCCCAAAATCAGTGAGGTGTTTACTTGCTCTCTTTCAACAACCTTGTTTGGAGATTTGTCAATTTCTTGTTGATTCTAATCAAACCAGAATGAATCAATATGTAAGAAGCTTTTTTTGGACTCATAAATCAGTGGATAATCACCCTGAAGTTGAATAAATATCATTGGAGTTATGATGAAGAAGTTATCCCACTTTTAACCAAGTGATTCCAGTTTGCTCTGTTTGGAGAGTTGTCAATTTCTTCTTGATACTAATAAAACCAAAATGAATCATGATGTAAGAAGACTGATTTGGAATCATTAATCAGTGTAGAATCACCCTGAAGTTGAATCAAGATCATAGGAGGTATGGTGAAGAAGTTATGCCACTTTTAACCGAAGTGACTCCAGTTTACCATGTTTGGAGATTTGGCAATTTCTTCTTGATTCTAATTAAACCAGAATGAATCAAGATGTAAGAAGCTTTATTTGGACTCATAAATCAGTGGATAATCACCCTGAAGTTGAATCAATATCATTGGAGTTATGATGAAAAAGTTATCCCACTTTTAACCGAAGTGATTCCAGTTTGCCCTATTTGGAGATTTGGCAATTTCTTCTTGATACTATTAAAACCAGAATGAATCACGGTGTAAGAAGATTGATTTGGACTCATAAATCAGTGTAGAACAACCCTGAAGTTGAAACAAGATCATAGGAGTTATGATGAAGAAGTTATCCCACTTTTAACCGAAGTGACTCCAGTTTACCTTGTTTGGAGATTTGGCAATTTCTTCTTGATTCTAATCAAACCAGAATGAATCAAGATGTTGAAGCTTTTTTTGGACTCATAAATCAGTGGATAATCACCCTGAAGTTGAATCAATATCATAGGAGTTATGATGAAGAAGTTATCCCACTTTTAACCGAAGTGATTCCATTTTACCCTGTCTGGAGAGTTGGCAATTTCTTCTTGATACTAATATAACCAGAATGAATCACGATATAAGAAGCTTGATTTGGACTCATTAATCAGTGTAGAATCATCCTGAAGTTGAATCAAGATCATAGGAGTTATGATGGAGAAGTTATCCCACTTTCAACCGAAGTGATTCCAGTTTACCCTGTTTGGAGATTTGGCAATTTCTTCTTGATTCTAATCAAACCAGAATGAATCAAGATTTAAGAAGCTTTATTTGGAATCATAAATCAGTGAGTAATCACCCTGAATTTGAATTAATATCATTGGAGTTATGATGAAGAAGTTATCCCACTTTTAACCGAAGTGATTCCAGTTTGCCCTATTTGGAGATTTGGCAATTTCTTCTTTATACTATTAAAACCAGAATGAATCACGATGTAAGAAGATTGATTTGGACTCATAAATCAGTGTAGAACCACCCTGAAATTGAAACAAGATCAGAGGAGTTAAGATGAAGAAGTTATCCCACTTTTAACCGAAGTGACTCCAGTTTACCTTGTTTGGAGATTTGGCAGTTTCTTCTTGATTCTAATCAAACCAGAATGAATCAAGATGTAATAATCTTTATTTTGGACTAATAAATCAGAGTAGAATTATCCTGAAGTTGAATCAATATCATTGGACTTATGATGAAAAAGTTATCCCACTTTTAACCGAAGTGATCCCAGTTAACCCTGTTTGGAGATTTGACAATTTCTTCTTGATTCTAATCAAACCAGAATGAATCAAGACGTAAGAATCTTGATTTGGACTCATAAACAGAGTAGAATCATCCTGAAGTTCAATCAATATCATTGGAGTTATGATGAAGAAGTTATCTCACTTTTAACCGAAGTGACTCCAGATTACCTTGTTTGGAGATTTGGCAATTTCTTCTTGATTCTAATCAAACCAGAATGAATCAAGATGTAAGAAGAATTTTTTGGACTCATAAATCAGTGGATAATCACCCTGAAGTTGAATCAATATCATAGGAGTTATGATGAAGAAGTTATCCCACTTTTAACCGAAGTGATTCCATTTTGCCCTGTTTGGAGAGTTGGCAATTTCTTCTTGATACTAATATAACCAGAATGAATCACGATGTAAGAAGCTTGATTTGGAATCATAAATCAGTGTAGAATCACCCTGCAGTTGAATCAAGATCATAGGAGGTATGATGAAGAAGTTATCCCACTTTTAACCGAAGTGATTCCAATTTGCCCTGTTTGGAGAGTTGGCAATTTCTTCTTGATACTAATAAAACCAGAATGAATCACGATTTAAGAAGCTTGATTTGGACTCATAAATCAGTGTAAAATCACCCTGAAGTTGAATCAATATCATTGGAGTTATGATGAAGAAGTTATCCCACTTTTAACCGAAGTGATTCCAGTTTGCCCATTTTGGAGATTTGCAAATTTCTTCTTGATTCTGATCAAACCAGAATGAATCAGATGTAAGAAGCTTTATTTGGA
Source organism: Moricandia moricandioides (assembly GCA_905132885.1). Classification (NCBI taxonomy): domain Eukaryota; kingdom Viridiplantae; phylum Streptophyta; class Magnoliopsida; order Brassicales; family Brassicaceae; genus Moricandia; species Moricandia moricandioides. Next base: position 159,996 of record CAJHQQ010000591.1, read on the forward strand.
CTCATAAATCAGTGGATAATCACCCTGAAGTTGAATCAATATCATAGGAGTTATGATGAAGATGTTATTCCACTTTTTACCGAAGTGACTCCAGTTTACCTTGTTTGGAGATTTGACAATTTCTTCTTCATTCTAATCAAACCAGAATGAATCAAGATGTAAGAAGCTTTATTTGAACTCATAAATCAGTGTAGAACCACCCTGAATTTGAAGCAAGATCATAGGAGTTATGATGAAGAAGTTATCCCACTTTTAACCGAAGTGACTCCAGTTTACCATGTTTGGAGATTTGGCAATTTCTTCTTGATTCTAATCAAACGAGAATGAATCAAGATTCAAGAAGCTTTATTTGGACTCATAAACCCTGAATTTGAATCAAGATCATAGGAGTTATGATGAAGAAGTTATCCCACTTTTAACCGAAGTGACTCCAGTTTACCCTGTTTGGAGATTTTGCAATTTCTTCTTGATTCTAATCAAACCAGAATGAATCAAGATGTAAGAAGCTTTATTTGGACTCATAAATCAGTGATAATCACCCTGAAGTTGAATCAATATCATTGGAGTTATGATGAAGAAGTTATCCCACTTTTAACCGAAGTGATTCCATTTTGCCCTGTTTGGAGAGTTGGCAATTTCTTCTTGATACTAATATAACCAGAATGAATCACGATGTAAGAAGATTGATTTGGACTCATAAATCAGTGTAGAATCACCCTGAAGTTGAATCAAGATCATAGGAGTTATGATGAAGAAGTTATCCCACTTTTAACCGAAGTGACTCCAGTTTACCCTGTTTGGAGATTTGGCAATTTCTTCTTGATTCTAATCAAACCAGAATGAATCAAGATGTAAGAAGCTTTATTTGGACTCATAAATCAGTGAGAATCACCCTGAAGTTGAATCAATATCATAGGAGTTATGATGAAGAAGTTATCCCACTTTTAACCGAAGTGATTCCAGTTTACCTTGTTTGGAGATTTGACAATTTCTTCTTGATTTTAATCAAACCAGAATGAATCAAGATTTAAGAAGCTTTATTTGGACTCATAAATCAGTGAGTAATCACCCTGAAGTTGAATCAATATCATTGGAGTTATGATGAAGAAGTTATCCCACTTTTAACCGAAGTGACTCCAATTTACCTTGTTTGGAGATTGGGCAATTTCTTCTTGATTCTAATCAAACCAGAATGAATCAAGATGTAATAATCTTGATTTTGGACTAATAAATCAGAGTAGAATCATCCTGAAGTTGAATCAATATCATTGGACTTATGATGAAAAAGTTATCCTACTTTTAACCAAAGTGATCCCAGTTAACTTTGTTTGGAGATTTGGCAATTTCTTCTTGATTCTAATCAAACCAGAATGAATCAAGACGTAAGAAGCTTGATTTGGACTCATAAATCAGAGTAGAATCATCCTGAAGTTCAATCAATATCATTGGAGTTATGATGAAGAAGTTATCTCACTTTTAGCCGAAGTGACTCCAGTTTACCTTGTTTGGAGATTTGGCAATTTCTTCTTGATTCTAATCAAACCAGAATGAATCAAGAAGCAAGAAGCTTTATTTAGACTCATAAATCAGTGTATAATCACCCTGAAGTTGAATCAATATCATAGGAGTTATGATGAAGAAGTTATCCCACTTTTAACCGAAGTGATTCCAGTTTGCTCTGTTTGGAGAGTTGGCAATTTCTTCTTGATACTTATAAAACCAGAATGAATCACGATGTAAGAAGCTTGATTTGGAATCATAAATCAGTGTAGAATCACCCTGCAGTTGAATCAAGATCATAGGAGGTATGGTGAAGAAGTTATCCCACTTTTAACCGAAGTGATTCCAGTTTTCCCTGTTTGGAGAGTTGGCAATTTCTTCTTGATACTAATAAAACCAGAATGAATCACAATTTAAGAAGCTTGTTTTGGACTCATAAATCAGTGTAGAATCACTCTAAAGTTGAATCAAGATCATAGGAGTTATGATGAAGAAGTTATGCCACTTTTAACCGAAGTGACTCCAGTTTACCATGTTTGGAGATTTGGCAATTTCTTCTTGATTCTAATCAAACCAGAATGAATCAAGATTTAAGAAGCTTTATTTGGACTCATAAATCAGTGAGGAATCACCCTGAAGTTGAATCAATATCATTGGAGTTATGATGAAGAAGTTATCCCACTTTTAACCGAAGTGATTCCAGTTTGCCCTATTAGGACATTTGACAATTTCTTCTTGATACTATTAAAACCAGAATGAATCACGATGTAAGAAGTTTGATTTGGACTCATAAATCAGTGTAGAACCACCCTGAAGTTGAAACAAGATCATAGGAGTTATGATGAAGAAGTTATCCCACTTTTAACCGAAGTGACTCCAGTTTACCTTTTTGGAGATTTGGCAATTTCTTCTTGATTCTAATCAAACCAGAATGAATCAAGATGTAATAATCTTGATTTTGGACTAAGAAATCAGAGTAGAATCATCCTGAAGTTGAATCAATATCATTGGACTTATGATGAAAAAGTTATCCCACTTTTAACCGAAGTGATCCCAGTTAACCTTGTTTGGAGATTTGGCAATTTCTTCTTGATTCTAATCAAACCAGAATCAATCAAGATGCAAGAAGCTTTATTTGTACTCATAAATCAGAGTCGAATCACCCTGAATTTGAATCAAGATCATAGGAGTTATGATGAAGAAGTTATCCCACTTTTAACCGAAGTGACTCCAGTTTACCTTGTTTGGAGATTTGGCAATTTCTTCTTGATTCTAATAAAACCAGAATGAATCAAGATTTAAGAATCTTGATTTGCACTCATAAATCAGTGAGGAATCACCCTGAAGTTGAATCAATATCATTGGAGTTATGATGAAGAAGTTATCCCACTTTTAACCGAAGTGATTCCAGTTTGCCCTATTAGGAGATTTGACAATTTCTTCTTGATACTATTAAAACCAGAATGAATCACGATGTAAGAAGATTGATTTGGACTCATAAATCAGTGTAGAACCACCCTGAAGTTGAAACAAGATCATAGGAGTTATGATGAAGAAGTTATCCCACTTTTAACCGAAGTGACTCCAGTTTACCTTTTTTGGAGATTTGGCAATTTCTTCTTGATTCTAATCAAACCAGAATGAATCAAGATGTAATAATCTTGATTTTGGACTAATAAATCATAGTAGAATCATCCTGAAGTTGAATCAATATCATTGGACTTATGATGAAAAAGTTATCCCACTTTTAACCGAAGTGATCCCAGTTAACTCTGTTTGGAGATTTGGCAATTTCTTCTTGATTCTAATCAAACCAGAATCAATCAAGATGCAAGAAGCTTTATTTGGACTCATAAATCAGAGTAGAATCACCCTGAATATGAATCAAGATCGTAGGAGTTATGATGAAGAAGTTATCCCACTTTTAACCGAAGTGACTCCAGTTTACCCTGTTTGGAGATTTGGCAATTTCTTCTTGATTCTAATCAAACCAGAATGAATCAAGATGTAAGAAGCTTTATTTCGACTCATAAATCAGTGTATAATCACCCTGAAGTTGAATCAATATCATAGGAGTTATGATGAAGAAGTTATCCCACTTTTAACCGAAGTGATTCCATTTTGCCCTGTTTGAAGAGTTGGCAATTTCTTCTTGATACTAATATAACCAGAATAAATCACGATATAAGAAGCTTGATTTGGACTCATTAATCAGTGTAGAATCACCCTGAAGTTGAATCAATATCATAGGAGTTATGATGGAGAAGTTATCCCACTTTCAACCGAAATGATTCCAGTTTACCCTGTTTGGAGATTTGACAATTTCTTCTTGATTCTAATCAAACCAGAACGAAACAAGATTTAAGAAGCTTTATTTGGACTCATAAATCAGTGAGTAATCACCCTGAAGTTGAATCAATATCATTGGAGTTATGATGAAGAAGTTATCCCACTTTTAACCGAAGTGATTCCAGTTTGCCCTATTAGGAGATTTGACAATTTCTTCTTGATACTATTAAAACCAGAATGAATCACGATGTAAGAAGATTTATTTGGACTCATAAATCATTGTAGAACCACCCTGAAGTTGAAACAAGATCATAGGAGTTATGATGAAGAAATTATCCCACTTTTAACCGAAGTGACTCCAGTTTACCTTGTTTGGAGATTTGGCAAGTTATTCTTGATTCTAATAAAAAAAGAATGAATAAAGATGTAATAATCTTGATTTTGGACTAATAAATCAGAGTAGAATCATCCTGAAGTTGAATCAATATCATTGGACTTATGATGAAAAAGTTATCCCACTTTTAACCGAAGTGATCCCAATTAACCCTGTTTGGAGATTTGGCAATTTCTTCTTGATTCTAATCAAAACAGAATGAATCAAGATGCAAGAAGCTTGATTTGGACTCATAAATCAGATTAGAATCATCCTGAAGTTGAATCAATATCATTGGAGTTATGATGAAGAAGTTATCCCACTTTTAACCGAAGTGACTCCAGTTTACCTTGTTTGGAGATTGGCAATTTCTTCATGATTCTAATCAAACCAGAATGAATCAAGAAGCAAGAAGCTTTATTTAGACTCATAAATCAGTTTATAATCACCCTGAAGTTGAATCAATATCATAGGAGTTATGATGAAGAAGTTATCCCACTTTTAACCGAAGTGATTCCATTTTGCCCTTTTTGGAGAGTTGGCAATTTCTTCTTGATACTAATATAACCAGAATGAATCACGATATAAGAAGCTTGATTTGGACACGTTAATCAGTGTAGAATCACCCTGAAGTTGAATCAAGATCATAGGAGTTATTATGGAGAAGTTATCCCACTTTCAACCAAAGTGATTCCAGTTTACCCTGTTTGGAGATTTGACAATTTCTTCTTGATTCTAATCAAACCAGAACGAAACAAGATTTAAGAAGCTTTATTTGGACTCATAAATCAGTGAGTAATCACCCTGAAGTTGAATCAATATCATTGGAGTTATGATGAAGAAGTTATCCCACTTTTAACCGAAGTGATTCCAGTTTGCCCTATTTGGAGATTTGGAAATTTCTTCTTGATACTATTAAAACCAGAATGAATCACGATGTAAGAAGATTGATTTGGACTCATAAATCAGTGTAGAACCACCCTGAAGTTGAAACAAGATCATAGATGTTATGATGAAGAAGTTATCCCACTTTTAACCGAAGTGACTCCAGTTTACCTTGTTTGGAGATTTGGCAAGTTCTTCTTGATTCTAATCAAACCAGAATGAATCAAGATGTAATAATCTTGATTTTGGACTAATAAATCAGAGTAGAATCATCCTGAAGTTGAATCAATATCATTGGACTTATGATGAAAAAGTTATCCCACTTTTAACCGAAGTGATCCCAGTTAACCATGTTTGGAGATTTGGCAATTTCTTCTTGATTCTAATCAAACCAGAATGAATCAAGATTTAAGAAGCTTTATTTGGACTCATAAATCAGTGAGGAATCACCCTGAAGTTGAATCAATATCATTGGAGTTATGATGAAGAAGTTATCCCACTTTTAACCGAAGTGATTCCAGTTTGCCCTATTAGGACATTTGACAATTTCTTCTTGATACTATTAAAACCAGAATGAATCACGATGTAAGAAGATTGATTTGGACTCATAAATCAGTGTAGAACCACCCTGAAGTTGAAACAAGATCATAGGAGTTATGATGAAGAAGTTATCCCACTTTTAACCGAAGTGACTCCAGTTTACCTTTTTTGGAGATTTGGCAATTTCTTCTTGATTCTAATCAAACCAGAATGAATCAAGATGTAATAATCTTGATTTTGGACTAAGAAATCAGAGTAGAATCATCCTGAACTTGAATCAATATCATTGGACTTATGATGAAAAAATTATCCCACTTTTAACCGAAGTGATCCCAGTTAACTCTGTTTGGAGATTTGGCAATTTCTTCTTGATTCTAATCAAACCAGAATCAATCAAGATGCAAGAAGCGTTATTTGGACTCATAAATCAGAGTAGAATCACCCTGAATATGAATCAAGATCGTAGGAGTTATGATGAAGAAGTTATCCCACTTTTAACCGAAGTGACTCCAGTTTACCCTGTTTGGAGATTTGGCAATTTCTTCTTGATTCTAATCAAACCAGAATGAATCAAGATGTAAGAAGCTTTATTTCGACTCATAAATCAGTGTATAATCACCTTGAAGTTGAATCAATATCATAGGAGTTATGATGAAGAAGTTATCCCACTTTTAACCGAAGTGATTCCATTTTGCCCTGTTTGAAGAGTTGGCAATTTCTTCTTGATACTAATATAACCAGAATAAATCACGATATAAGAAGCTTGATTTGGACTCATTAATCAGTGTAGAATCACCCTGAAGTTGAATCAAGATCATAGGAGTTATGATGGAGAAGTTATCCCACTTTCAACCGAAATGATTCCAGTTTACCCTGTTTGGAGATTTGACAATTTCTTCTTGATTCTAATCAAACCAGAACGAAACAAGATTTAAGAAGCTTTATTTGGACTCATAAATCAGTGAGTAATCACCCTGAAGTTGAATCAATATCATTGGAGTTATGATGAAGAAGTTATCCCACTTTTAACCGAAGTGATTCCAGTTTGCCCTATTAGGAGATTTGACAATTTCTTCTTGATACTATTAAAACCAGAATGAATCACGATGTAAGAAGATTTATTTGGACTCATAAATCATTGTAGAACCACCCTGAAGTTGAAACAAGATCATAGGAGTTATGATGAAGAAGTTATCCCACTTTTAACCGAAGTGACTCCAGTTTACCCTTGTTTGGAGATTTGGCAATTTCTTCTTGATTCTAATCAAACAGAACGAATAAAGATGTAAGAAGCTTTATTTGGACTCATAATCAGAGTAGAATCACCCTGAAGTTGAATCAATATCATAGGAGTTATGATGAAGAAGTTATTCCACTTTTAACCGAAGTGATTCCAATTAACCCTGTTTGGAGATTTGGCAATTTCTTCTTGATTCTAATCAAAACAGAATGAATCAAGATGCAAGAAGCTTGATTTGGACTCATAAATCAGATTAGAATCATCCTGAAGTTGAATCAATATCATTGGAGTTATGATGAAGAAGTTATCCCACTTTTAACCGAAGTGACTCCAGTTTACCTTGTTTGGAGATTGGCAATTTCTTCATGATTCTAATCAAACCAGAATGAATCAAGAAGCAAGAAGCTTTATTTAGACTCATAAATCAGTTTATAATCACCCTGAAGTTGAATCAATATCATAGGAGTTATGATGAAGAAGTTATCCCACTTTTAACCGAAGTGATTCCATTTTGCCCTGTTTGGAGAGTTGGCAATTTCTTCTTGATACTAATATAACCAGAATGAATCACGATATAAGAAGCTTGATTTGGACTCGTTAATCAGTGTAGAATCACCCTGAAGTTGAATCAAGATCATAGGAGTTATTATGGAGAAAGTTATCCCACTTTCAACCAAAGTGATTCCAGTTTACCCTGTTTGGAGATTTGACAATTTCTTCTTGATTTCTAATCAAACCAGAACGAAACAAGATTTAAGAAGCTTTATTTGGACTCATAAATCAGTGAGTAATCACCCTGAAGTTGAATCAATATCATTGGAGTTATGATGAAGAAGTTATCCCACTTTTAACCAAAGTGATTCCAGTTTGCCCTATTTGGAGATTTGGAAATTTCTTCTTGATACTATTAAAACCCAGAATGAATCACGATGTAAGAAGATTGATTTGGGACTCATAAATCAGTGTAGAACCACCCTGAAGTTGAAACAAGATCATAGATGTTATGATGAAGAAGTTATCCTACTTTTAACTCGAAGTGACTCCAGTTTACCTTGTTTGGAGAATTTGGCAAGTTCTTCTTGATTCTAATCAAACCAGAAATGAATCAAGATGGTAAATAATCTTGATTTTTGGACTAATAAATCAGAGTAGAATCATCCTGAAGTTGAATCAATATCATTGGACTTATGATGAAAAATTATCCCACTTTTAACCGAAGTGATCCAGTTAACCTGTTTGGAGATTTGGCAATTTCTTCTTGATTCTAATCAAACCAGAATGAATCAAGACTTAAGAAGCTTTATTTGGACTCATAAATCAGTGAGAATCACCCTGAAGTTGAATCAATATCATTGGAGTTTATGATGAAGAAGTTATCCCACTTTTAACCGAAGTGATTCCAGTTTGCCCTAGTTGAGGACATTTGACAATTTCTTCTTGATACTATTAAAACCAGAATGAATCACGATGTAAGAAGA